>JBBDGP010001411.1:12500-240000 GCA_037952835.1 Lithobates septentrionalis | reverse complement strand
TTTGCACTTCTGTATAAGTATTCCATGCACTTATTGTTATTTTGGTTGGGATTTACGTACACATTGTGTCTCCTAAGCACTTTCAATTTTTTCATTGCTAGAACACTTTCTAATTTTTCATTGCTAGCGCAATTAAGTTTATTTATAAAAAAACAAAAGAACAAAAACATAAAAAAATTACATAGCAAGCATGGAATTGTATCGTAAATACTCTCTGATTATTGAAAATCTCCAGTACCCGATGCATTTCTGGTTCAAGCCCTTCGTCAGGGGTATTGGATAGGAGAATATATAATCATAAATTGTCTAATAAAGAAAGTAAGAAAAGAATATCATAGCAATATGACATGGATAATGGCAGCCATAAAAGAAAAAAAAAGGACAAAAAGTTGCTCATGGGACACCTAACAAAAGGTAAGCAGAAGCTGATTTGAAGGAGTATACTGTGCTATGCGGACAAAAAAGTTTTTTGGGTGAGACACTGGAGCAGATGGTGTCACTGGAAGCCTAATAACAATGCCCCACTGAATCCACAAGTATCTTATGGGAGCCCTTCATGGACTGGTTGGTCACAGAACAGGGTGGTAAACGAAGGAGTTGTAAAACTGCATATAGAGAGACAAAGAAAGCAGGGGGATGGGGGAAAAGGGGAAAGGGGGTGGAGGGGGGAAGAAAGAAGAAAGAAAAATGAGAGAGAAAGAAATAGAAAAAGGAGAAAGCGAAAAAAGAAAAGAAAAGAGAAAAAAAGAAAGAGAAAGAAAAAGTAAGAAAGATTGCAAAGAGCAAGGGAGAAAGCAGAGAAAAGAGAAACAGGCTGGTAAATCTTATCACAGCTAAATAGAGACATGTACTAAATACTGCAGCTCTGCGTGTGAATGTTGTGACCTAGCCACAAAACGAATGTAGGAGTATAGCAAACATGTCTGCCCGGCGGTTTCCCAACATCAAATGTTTTTAACTGATCATTACATGTTTGTGTGATCAAATTTTATGTGTAATAATAAATGCTTTTTATTCTGTAATTGTGTTGTTGTTGCCTTTAAAGTCCCAAGCAAGGGGGTTTCCTTTTTTCCTTTAACAGCCAGCTATTCATCACACAGAATTCAGGTCGGTCAATCATTTTTCAATCGATCCAAATTCAAATCATTCCGAAAATATGGAATTTGTTAGAAAATGAATAAACAAAACAAGATTAGCAACATAACAAATCTGTCCAAAGTGAAACTAAACACATTTCTCCATCTAGCGTCTAGTGAGCTATCTGGTCCTGGTAATTCACATTACGTTTTTCTAGTCTTTTTTGAACATTGGTTTCTGTCAGCCACAAGGGTTCCTTCAATATACTGTCTTGTTCATTAAACCCCTCCTTTTCATTCTTATAATCTGAGGAGAAGAATGTATTTAATACAATTGCCTTCTCCCTGTCATTTGTGATGTTGTGACGTCGCTTCTGGGCTACTACATCGGAGACGCAATCAAAGCTGATTCCAGCTTTGTTTGGGACTCCGGCCAGCTGGCAGACGTGCTGGTTGGTCGCTTGGGTCTCCCGGTAGGACGGGAGACCTGAAAGGAGCGGTGGAAGGTGGCAAGAGGGGGGCGTCCCCTCCTGCTCCATGTGATAACAACCAATGCAGCTCAGCTTGGCCTTTATCACCAGAAAGCCAACCGCCAGCTCTAAAAAATGGTACCGGGGTGAAGCCTGCTGCTGCAGGCTTCACCCAGGTACAACCACTTCCACAAAAAGATGTACAGGTATGTTGTTTTGCGTTACACAGTTGCAGCCACCACCACTGATGCTCCTCCTTTTAGGAATCAGAGGATTGGAGGTACATTGGTCACCAGAGAGGATATGGCCACTATCCGATTTGGCAAAAAGGTTCTTGGAAGCACACCCTTTAAAGTGATGCCTTTTGGGCTACCTCTGGAATGGTGGAAGGAAATAGGCAATTTTACTCTTGCATAATTGCCACCCAGTAGTGGTCCCTCTCTTTCCACAGACATTTAAACATTAAAGACCATATTTGTACCTCCAGTCATCAGTGTCTCAAAACTTTCATCAAAATTTCACTCCATCCATGTACAACTGGAAGGGATGAAATGTCTCAGTTTCTTCCCATTTCTGCCTCCTCTCCACCAGCACCCCAACCTCCTCCTTGTATTCCTCCTCTACCTTACAGGGATTGAGACAGAAGAAAAGGATCTTTCTAACCCAAAAAACAGCAGCAAGTCTTTCACTTCCACCTATTCATGGGCTTCAAGTAGTCTATCAGTCCACACAGTCTGTGCTCCAGGAGGAACACAAGATGGATTGTATCATTATTTGTGACTCCCCATATTTGTTACATCTTAAAAAGGTGTACAACTCCCGAATAATGAGCCATTGATGTGGTGAAAAGACCTCCAGCTCCACAGAGTCTGCCTTCATATTATAACTGCACAGTTACTCATGCTGTAGGTGTATCCTCTGCAGCTGTCAGGATTTAATTCTGCCGTGTCTTAAACTCTGGTCTCCTATGGACTGGAATGTGACTTGTGTGTTCTGCTATGGTTTTTGGTTTAACCATTATAATAATAGTTCATGTTTTATCATACCTCTGTTGCTGCTTACTGACCAATGCTGATTTTCTTTTTTTACTAATAAGTACATTCCTAGCAGCAGCATGGCCAAGGTTAAGTTCCAATGTGTGGGGGTTTCGTGGAGGAGGTGGTTGGCAGGCATCTGATGTTGCTGCCACATATCTGCCAGGTGAACATTGACGGGTTATGACTATCTAAAGTTGCCACAAACACTGTTGCCACCTAAAAGCATATTAATATTTTTACTAAACAGAAAAGCTGCACATGCAACTGCAGGATACACAATGCATCGCATACAAAGTATAACAAAATATGCCTGCAATGTACAAACTATATATCCTTCCTAACATATAAGTATGTACCATGTATGGGATAGGCATAAACTAAACAGTTACTTAGCTTGGACTTTTTTTCTCTCTTTATGATGGAGTCATCCTCTAGGATCCAAGATCTTCTAGACTGCTTTCTGTTTCTCTGAAGTCCTTAGATCAACTCTGTCCTCCTCTGTCTCCAGAACAAGTGTTGCTTCTTCATCTTCTAGACCAACTGTCTCTTTGTCTGAGGACATGGCCTGTTCAAAGTCCTATTCCCCCCCCCTATTTCCTGCTACATCATACCCTGTAGCCTGATTTCCTGTGCTGAGCTCATAATCCAGTCCAATGGGTTCATTTGATAAGGGAGGCCTAGCTTCTAAAACAGCACATGTAACTAAAATGTTACTCCATATTAGTGCTATAAAAATCACTAGAAATAGCCTTAGCAACACAATTTATCCGCTCTGTGCAATGTTTTTTGCACAGAGCAGCCCTGATCCTCTTCTTTTTGGTGGTCCAGCCGTCACCCTGCTGAGTGCCTCCAACAGCAAGCCTCTTGCTATGGGAGCACTCGAGCAGGCTAGCTCCTGAGCCGCACACTTGTGAATGTCCATTCACACCCAGATTGCTTCTTGGCCCCACCTAGCCTCCACTCTCCCCTCATTGGCTATGATTGACAGCAGCAGGAGGTAATGGGAGAGAGAGACCCGGGAGATCTGCTGCTCCCATGCACATGGCTGGATCAAGATAGGTCTCAAGTTACCTTAATGCGTAGAATGCATTAAGGTAAAAAACCTTCTGCCTTTAGAACTACTTTAATATTTTTTTTCCTATTCATGGCAACACACATTAATTTCCTCCGTTCACCCTAGAGTGCTGACAGAATCATAAAATTGTCATAATATTTACCTGTTAAAATAAAGTTGTGTTAAACAGGAAAACGTCCACTAGCTAGTTTCCAGTTCATAAAACCAGAAAGAAAAGCTACCTTATGCACACACCAACCTGCAGCTCTCAGCTCTGCCCGCAGTAAGTCAGGCCAAGTCAGTCGTAAGCAAAAGTGACTAATTTCCTCTTAATAACACAAGAGGTGCAGTGGCAGACTTGAGCTGTCCCAGATTCCCAGAGCAACCCCACTAAACCTGAGACAATGTTCCAACAGCCTGAGACATTCTGGAGGTTTTGTCAATTCCCAGGAGACCAGAAAACCACCCTAAAATCTTGGGTGACAAGTTTTTCAAGGGACTTGACAGGTCTGACAAGATGACTGTCAATTTATGGGTATTGGCCTGGTGGATGAATGCTACTCTCTGGTTCGGATTAACAAATGGCTTTTATGTATATTATTTATTTTCTTCAAAATGTATTTGTGCTATTTTGGTGTGTGTGGGGCTGAGAACCTTTTTATATTTAGAGTATGCTTATTTTGATGAATTTATTTATAATAGTATTTCATCATATTTTAGTGAATTGAATATAATGCCAAAATATCAGATTTTGGTAAGTGCTGGGTGCAACAAATAGACATCTGGGGATTAAATAAAAAATAGGCACTTTTTAGATGTCTTAATGCTCCTTATAACATAGCAAATATCACTAACAGGTCAGGTTTGAGATCATTATGTTCTAATTAAAGGGAACCTATACTTTGCCTGGAATAAGTAAAGTTACAGATTTTCTTAATTGTAGGCTCAACAGAAAGTTGCATTGTGGGAGATAAGGAGTAGTGTCACATGTTAGCCTATACCCCAAAGTACCAGGTTTTTGACATGCTACTATGATGTTATTGAATGTTGGTGGAAACAGAGGAAGACAAGTATAAATTATTTTGTGGTCCCTGCTATCAGGAAAATCAAGTAATCTATGCAGTACTGATTTGCTATAAAGCTGCTATTAAATGTTAAAGACAATTTAATTTGTTTGATTTTACTATAATTTCACTACATGGTAAAAAAAATACAGCAGTGCGGTTCATATTTTATAATTATTCACATTACTTCTATTATGTGTTATATCAATGCAATAAATAAAAACTAGCGATGCAGTTGGGGACTATCTTTGTTCACATTCTGATAGTAATTTCTTGGACAGCTGCAGTTAAAGCACATTAATGGTACAGCTATTAGTTTGCAGAATAAAACTTACATGTAATTTGCTTTCTATTCATATGAGGTATTACATTTGAAGCAATTGTGAACCTACAAGTGAACTTTTTTCAGTGCCTAACCTGCTATTATGACAAGTTTTACTAACAATCACTTTATCAGGCTGAATAGCGTTGGATGAGTACTGTCCTTTATATTTCACTTTAATATTTGTAGAATGGAAAAGATATCAACCTTTAACATTTTGTAGATTATTATTCAAATAAAATGTTAACAAAAGAAATTGTTATAGGAGAAATATGGAAACATCTGCAGGTTACTTCTTAAAATCTTAGTTCCTTGGCTGTTATGCTGACTTGCTCCTTAAGAACTTTCACTGTCTTTGAACAAGTATGCAGATAAGGACTGACTGACTTTTTCCACAAAGTATTTAAGTGGGTCTGGATAACAGCTAGTCAATTATCATTTTCAGAAAGAGGTCAGAAATTACAACCTGTTTCTTTTAAAATACCTTGCAGCAAACTATTTTATGTTAAAAATTTGAGGCACATCAGCATAAAAATGTATTATTATTATTATAATAGAGGATTATATAGTGCCAACAGTTTGCACAGGGTTTTACAAAATGGAGGGAAACAGTACAGTTACAATACAATGTATTACAAGTGGAAAAGGAGGGCCCTGCTTGTTAGAGCTTACAGTCTAAAAGAAAGGGACAAGTGATACAAAAAGGTAATAACTGTGGGGGGATGAGCTGATGGAGAAAGTGAAAATACAGTTCATTATTTAGAGTTAATTAGCTAGTAAATTTTAGATGATCAACTTCACTGCTAGCAGGAGTAATTAGCACCCTATTAAAGTAGAACTAAATTTAACCCTGTGCTTTTTCCGAACCCATCTTGTGCTCTAAACAAATTAAGTAAATTAAATACTTACAGAACAATCAGCAGTCTTCCCCCAGCTCTGGTCTGGGTACAGAACTATACATGGAAGAGGATCTGTGTGTAGGAAGAGCTGCTGATGGGCTGTTCAGGAAGTGGTTTACAAAGATACGTGGCATTACCACTCATGTGGGGAGTTTCTTATGTGCACCTATGATCCTGATTATTTACATAGTTACACAGTTCGTCAGGTTGAAACAGCACACCTAGTTAAACCAATAGAAATAAACAGAAAACCTTCATATACACAATCCTTTAACCAAAATTGGTCCAGAGGAAGACAAAAAACCCTAAGAAGCATGGTCCCAATCACCTAGGAAGCAACTGGATATTCCTTGATCATATAACCTTAATCACCTCTTCTCAAGAGAGAATACATTCAGTTCAGTTAATCTTTCCTCAAAGCTGAGCTCCTCCATGCCTCTTATCAGTCTGCTTGCCCTTCTCTGCAGTTTTTCCATTTCTCTGATATCATTTTTGTGAACTGGTGCCCAAAACAGAACCACGTTTTCCAGATGAGGTATTACTAATGATTTGTACAAGGGCAAAATTATGTCTTTCTGCAGTCAATACCTCTTTTAATACAAGAAAGTATTGTGCAACTTTAGAATTTGCAGCTTGGCATTGCATGCTATTAAGTCTGATCTACCAGAACACCCTTCTCGAAAATTGGCTTCCCTAGTTGTTCTCCTAGAATGTATGATGCATTTATGTTTTTAGCCCCCCAAGTGCATAGCTTTAAACTTATAAACATTAAACCTCATTTGCCACATAGGTGCCCAATCAAACAGTGCATTAAGGTCTGCTTGTAAGTTAGAGACATCCTGTAAGGATGTTATTCCATTACACAGCTCGGTGTAGTTTGCAAACACAGAAACTGTGCTTTTAATCCAAAACTCTATATCATTTAGGGTAATAATAAGGAGTTACAACACTGATCCTTGGGGTACACCACTAATAACCTTAGACCATTCAGATTTTAAATCATGACTTATTACTCTCAGAATTCGGTTTGTTAGCCAGTTTTCTATCCATTTCTAAACTACATGTTCTACATTTATGGACCTTTTACTTACACGGTATCCATGTGTGGGGAACTGTGTCAAATGCTTTTGTATACTATATTCACAGCCACTCATTTATCTAAGTTTTTGCTTATTTCCTCATAAGAAAGCACATATGTTTAACAACTTTGGTATTTCATGCATCCATAAGTCTATTGCTTAAACTTTTGTTTTCTAGCAAAAACTCTTCTATGTGGTCTTTTATCAAACTCTCAAATATCTTCCCAACTATAGAAGTTACATTAACCAGTCTTGGCACTGGACATGTGGGGGTTTGGGGACACTTGGGGGCTGGCATAGTGCCATTACCATCATAAATGGAAAGCTCTATCTGCTTATGGCACACCCTTTAACCATCTCAGCTCCTAGTACATTGGTGACATCAGATCATTTAGATATGTCTTGTTCCTCCAGAATAATGGTCTTAAAGCTGTAGTATGACCATAAATAATACTGTATATTAAAATTTACAACAATGAAATATACCTGAAATGCACATTTGAAATAAATGCAATTACATATCTAAATACTTGCTAGGGGCATGGTCTGACACAAGACAGGATAACTAATGAAGCTCCTGCTACACTTTGATCCAAACTGATCCTATAACACCTCTAAATATAGTGACAATGGGAAAAAAAACAGGAAGCACCTCTAAACAAAACCCCTTGCATCCCAGCTTCATCGGCCTCTAGGAACATCTCAAACCTATGCTGGTCCTGGCCACATTAACAACTTCCACCACCTGACCTGTCTCCCTACAAGATGGTGCCTGTTGATTCCCCCATGATAAGAAATTTAGTCAAGAGTTGGCGCTAATCATGGGAGATATTGTAAGGATCACAACCATTACAGCCAGCCTTTAACTTTATTAGACATGAATTTTATAGCGGCAAACATTAAAATACATTCTCAGCCACAACTAATGACTTAAAAGCAGATTTTCGATCACTATCTGAGAAATTGACAGACAAACCAGGCTGGGAGCAAATTAAACAAGTAATCTTCAGGATAGAAAAAGTGGATGATCTTAATGCTAATCATTTAATTACAGCTAACAGGCAATTAGAGGACTTTGACAACAGAGGCAGATGGAATAACATTAGGGGGGAATGAATAACAAAATCTTCATGCTTGAACAGCTTAACCACTTGAGGACTAGCCTCGTTTTGGATTTTAGGTGTTTACATGTTTAAAACAGGTTTTTTTACTAGAAAATTACTTAGAACCCCCAAACATTATATATTTTTTTTTTCTAACACCCTAGAGAATAAAATGGTGGTCATTGCAATACTTTTTTTTTGCACCGTATTTGCGCAGCGGTCTTAAAAGCGCACTTTTTTTGGAAAAAAAAAATCACTTTTTTTGAATAAAAAAAATAGAAAAACGGTAAAATTAGCCCAATTTATTTTTATATTGTGAAATATAATGTTACGCCAAGTAAATTTATACCCAACATGTCACGCTTCAAAATTGCGCCTGCTCGTGGAATGACGTCAAACTTTTACCCTTAAAAATCTCCATAGGCGACCTTTAAAAAATTCTACAGGTTGCATGTTTTGTGCTACAGAGGAGGTCTAGGGCTAAAATTATTGCTCTCACTCTACCGGTCATGGCGTTACCTCACATGTGTGGTTTGACCCCCGTTTTCATATGCAGGCGCTACTCACGTATGCGCGCGAGCTCGTCGGGACAGGGCGCTTTAAAAAAATGTAAAAAAAAAAAAAAAATCGTATTAATTTTACTTTATTATATTTGTACTCAGAGTCAATCTGTGGATAGTGTAGGAAAGGAACAAAGAGCAACAGAGAACATAGACCTGAGTTGTGCCTGGGTCAAGTGGTCAGTATGCCTGAAAGGGGGCATACCCAAGTATGAATTGAAATAAAAATTGAAAAAGAAAAAGGGAATGGGTGGGTGGGACACAAGATCCTACGACCACAGGAAGGAGGAGAAGGAGGGCAGGCTTTATGCAGCCTGACTCCTCCTACAATTACAGGCTGACCTGTGGTCAGCCTTACACTTGTACTCGGAGTCAATCTGTGGATAGTGTAGGAAAGGAACAAAGAGCAACAGAGAACATAGACCTGAGTTGTGCCTGGGTCAAGTGGTCAGTATGCCTGAAAGGGGGCAAAAATGACCAGTAGGATGAATATGTTGCCAAATTATTACCCACTGAAATAACGTATAATCTACCAAATTAACAAACGCTTGTGGTATCTCTAAAAGTGGCTCTGGCCAACCCGGAGAAACAAGACGACCTCCACCTACCCAATACGGCTGAGGTCCCAGGCACAAATACGCAGAAACTGCTCCTGTCTCTTATGACCCAAAAACCCGGGTATAGGCCTGCCTTGAGCACCGAGCTAGTACCCAACACGAAGGAGACCATGAGAATGTGATAGATATGCCACGGAAAATATGAGCCATGATGAGAAGTCTGCTGATCACAGCAGGAGGGCTACTTTCAGGAACCCTGAGGATGGCTGAATAGAATGCACAGCAAATAAAGAAAACCTGTCGGGGTCTACTAACAACATGAAATGCTGAGTCCCAATCAGATACACCCCGACAATGCTGTGCTGATAAAGTTAAAAGAGGCAAAAACCGAACCAAGTAGGAAGCCTACTGATACTGGCCTAGAGACTGAGAAAATTCGGAACCCACTAAAGCCCCTGAGCCCATAAAGGCTGCTGGAGCTGCCATGGCTGACTTACCAATAGTTCCATGCTTTTGCCAACCCTAGCCAAAGTAGCTAGGAAATAAAAGGTTGTGTGCATGGACAAGGAGGAACCGCAGTCCCCTGGGTAACCTATTCCGTGTAAGTGACACACCAGTGGGACAGCAACATGAACTACGAGAGAAACGTGAGCATACTGAGAAAACCTGCGCCAGGAACGTAAGCTACGTGAAGGAACGAAACCCATGTATAGCGTGAGCTTATGAAATGTGAGCAGCCTAAAAAGCGAGGCTGCCAGAAACCGCAAACTAACTGAGAAATACCGGTAGCACGAGAATGTGAATTGATGAACAGTGTGAGAAACATGAGAACGAGAGTAACCTTGGGAAAACATGAGAAACCTGGAAAAAAACGAGAGAAACATAAAAAGTGAGTTTAACATAGAAACAACAAATTGCATGAGAAACATAAATTATATGAAAAACGTAAAATTGCATGAGGAACGTAAAATGCATGAGGAACGTAAAATGCATGAGGAACGTAAATAACATGAGGAACGTAAATAACATGAGGAACGTAAATAACATGAGAACACGTGAATTGCATGAGAAACGTAATTTGCATAAGAAACGTAATTTGCATGAGAAACGTAATTTGCATGAGAAACGTAATTTGCATGAGAAACGTAATTTGCATGAGAAACGTAATTTGCATGAGAAACGTAGTTTGCATGAGAAAACGTGAACTGCATGAGAAACGTAAGTTTGTACGAAATACATAAGCAGCGTAAGAACAGATGAGAAGACTTGCCACCGAACAAGCCAATTAAAAACGATCACCTCAATCTGTTAAACCCATAGACGTGACGGGTAATCTGCAGTGGTAGAACATGAACAATTCAGCTGTATGAAAGCAACCAGATAACATTACAAATAACCAGCCCAAGACATAACACCCCTAATACCTGACAAGTATGATGATGTGAGTGCAGAAATGACAAGACCAAGAGCGCAAGAAAGTGAACCTAATGACGACACCCCCCTACTGTATGCAGTGAGCGAGCCCGAGCAACCTGCCGCGCCAGGACAGGAAATTAAAACGAACACTCAGGGCTAATGCCGCGTACACACGGTCGGACTTTTCGTCTACAAAAGTCACACAGCCTGTCCGACAGACTTCCGGCGGACTTTCGACGGACTTGCGGCGGACTTTCTAACGAACAGACTTGCCTACACACGATCACACAAAAGTCCATCGAATTCTTACGTGATGACGTACACCGGACTAAAATAAGGAAGTTCATAGCCAGTAGCCAATAGGTGCCCTAGCGTGGCTTTTTGTCCGTCGGACTAGCACACAGACGAGCGGATTTCGGGGTCCGTCGTAGTTACGAAGTAAAGATTTGAAGCATGTTTCAAATCTAAAGTACGTCGGATTTGAGGCTAAAAAAGTATGTTGAAAGTCCGGAGAAGCCCAC
Source organism: Lithobates septentrionalis (assembly GCA_037952835.1). Taxonomy (NCBI): domain Eukaryota; kingdom Metazoa; phylum Chordata; class Amphibia; order Anura; family Ranidae; genus Lithobates; species Lithobates septentrionalis. The sequence continues at coordinate 228,842 of JBBDGP010001411.1, read as the reverse complement.
ACACGATCGGATTACCAGCCAGCTTTAGTCCGTCAGCGTCCGTTGGACTTTTGTAGACGAAAAGTCCGACCGTGTGTACGCGGCATAAGGTACCCACAGACCGTGGTGGATAATAGTAAAGGTGTAATGGTGAACGTGCACGTATGACAACAGGCGAGAAGATTGTGGGACAACAATCAATTAAAAACAAAACCTCGTACGGATCTGTAAACGTGCCAGACCCTGAATGTGAGCACTAACAGAAATGCAGCGAATGACAGACCATAACATAAAAACACATGACATGAAACATAATAGACCTGGGAAAAACAAGGGAAAATGAGAGAAACATGGGAACAACGAGAAAAGCATGGGAACAACGAGAAAAGCATGGGAACAACGAGAAAAGCATGGGAACAACAAGAAAAGCATGGGAACAACAAGAAAAGCATGGGAACAACAAGAAAAGCATGGGAAAAACGAGAGAAGCATGGGGAAAACGAGAGAAGCATGGGGAAAACGAGAGAAGCATGGGGAAAACGAGAGAAGCAATCGAGAGAAACATGGGAAAACATGTGAAGACGTGAGAAACATGGGAAGACGTGAGAAGCATAGGAAGACGTGAGAAGCATGGGAAGACGTGAGAAGCATGGGAAGACGTGAGAAGCATGGGAAGACGTGAGAAGCATGGGAAGACGTGAGAAGCATGGGAAGACGTGAGAAGCATGGGAAGACGTGAGAAGCATGGGAAGACGTGAGAAGCATCGGAAGACGTGAGAAGCATGGGAAGACGTGAGAAGCATGGGAAGATGTAAGAAGCATGAAAAAATGTGAGAGACATGGAAAAACGTGGGAAGCGTAAGAAACATGGAAAACGTGAGAACCAAGAGAAAACGTGAGAACCATGTAAAACATGAAACGTAAGAAAACATAAATAGGCATGAGAAGTGACAAATTGCATGAGAAATCGAATATTGCATGAGAACACCGCAAATTGCCTGAAAAACGTAAATTGCATGAGACAACGTAAATTGCATGAGAAAACGTAAATTGCATGAGAAAACGTAAATAACAAGAGAAACCGTAACAAAGCATGAGCGATTGTAAAGTGCATGAGAAACCGTAATTTATGAAACCGTGAAATGCATAAAACCTGTAAAATGCATACGAAGCCGTAAAATGCATGAGAAACCGTAAAATGCACGAGAAACCGTAAATTTTAATGAAACCGTAAAAATGCATGAAAAACTGTAAAATGCATGAGAACCCATAATTTATATGAGAAACCATAAATCGCATGAGAAACCGTAAAATGCACGATAACCGTAAAATGCATGAGAAACTATAAATTGTATGCAAAACTAACATGCATGAGAACCGTAAATAGCATGAAAACCGTATGCATGAAAAAACCGTAAATCGCATGAAACCGTAAAAAACAAGAAACCATAAAATGCATGAGAAACCGTAAAATGCATGGGAAACTGTAAATCGCATGAGAAACCAAAAATTACATGAGAAATCGTAAATTGCATGCCCCCAAAGGACCCCCACAGAAAATAATGAGATGACAGGCAATGAGCAATCTCCTATGCCATCTAGAATGAGATGGATCTTCAGGCTGTCTCTGCTGTCACCTGCCCACACTATATACTTCAATGTATGCTCAGTATACACTCCTATGTATGCCCAGGACCCGCACACACACCCGGAGCCCACTGACACAACCCACGTGCACTAGTACAAAGCACGGATGCTGGAAGCTGATGGTGTGAATGCTCAGTCCTGTGCAATCAGACAGAGACACAATACCTGGGTGGCGGTATCACTGGTGGTGTGTCTGGGCTGGTGTGCGGTGTGTACAGGCAGACTCGGATCGCAGCGCCCCAGGAGTCTTCCGTATCATTTGCCCATAAAGGAGACAGAGCATCCAACTCTCTCTCTCCCCTTTACATCCCATCTGCCGTCTAACACTGTCTCTTTGCAGCCCCCCCCAGCCCAGGCCGGCACCTGAGCGGGACGGGTGGCATCTGATGTGGATCTTCCGTTGATGCCACCCCCCCACACCTACCGGAACCGCGACCACCGGGAGAGAGATCCAAAAGAGAACCTTGCAGCCGACCATGCTGCCGCCCTGCAAGCCGAAAACAGGAAGTGATCTGCCGTGAACTGCCCTAACCCGGAAGTGACCTGTCGACACAAGATCCTATGACCACAGGAAGGAGGAGAAGGAGGGCAGGCTTTATGCAGCCTGACTCCTCCTACAATTACAGGCTGACCTGCGGTCAGCCTTACACTTATTTTTGCACTATTTTTTTTTTTTTTTTAAATTGGATCACTTTTATTCCTATTACAAGGAATGTAAACATCCCTTGTAATAGAAAAAAGCATGACAGGTCCTCTTAAATATGAGATCTGGGGTCAAAAAGTCCTCAGATCTCATATTTGGACTAAAATGCAAAAAAAAAAAAAAAAAAAAAGTCTTTTGAAAAAATGACATAAAAAAATATGCCTTTAAGACATATGGGCGGAGCTGACGTCATGACGTTGCTTCCGCCCTCCTATGGTATGGAGATGGGTGGCGGCCATCTTAGCCTCACTCATCTCCATACCTCAGCAGTGAGAGGTCCCGATCTCCGCCGCTACGACGGCTCTGGTAAGCGGCGGAGGGCGCGGGAGAGCGGCGGGAGGGGGGTTGGCACCTCTCCCACCGCCGATAATGGTGATCTCACAGTGAACCCGCCACAAAGACCACCATTATCGTACACAGAACCGGCTCCTGTAAAGATGGATACCTCGGTTGTGGCAGGAGCTGCTGCCGTTACCGAGATATCCATCTTCAAAGTGCCGACGTATATGTACAGGAGTCGGTCGGTAAGTTGTTAAACTGGCAATCAATCTTTAATAACTAATTAGGGTGCTCAGGACAACGTCACCTATGATGGAACATGTAGGGCAGAGCTACATGCTGACGTTATTGCATTTTTGCAATAGGTGCGGGTGTTTGTCCTACTGCTGTCATGGAGTTTAATTGTTTAGCGCTAATTCTTTCATCATGATGTTGATTTTAACATTTTAATAAACTATATAAAAGGGTTTTACACTGTTGGAGCACTTTGGTTTTTATAAATCTAATGAGAGGAAGTTTGGTGGAGAACTATGATATTGTTTCTGGTCCCCTGGGGGAGAATGGTTGGAGCCATTAATGATGATATATAATTGGATGATTCTGTTATGAGCCCTTATGTCCTTTCTAGAGATAGAAGGTCATGTACAGTGTGTAAGCCTGCAATTTTTCCACAAGAGGTAGTGCTTTTTCACAAGGATGCCATTTATCATTGGTGACGGATATTTAATAACTCAGTAAACACCTAAGAGGAGAACGTTTCCATTCTTTCTTTACTTAACTTCATTATATGGCATATATTTATACAATAAAAAATATGTTGGTTGATCACTTATTTTATTTCAAATATTTATTTATTGAATTTTGCAAGTTAACAAACAAGCAATACAAAGGCAACCTTATGCATGTTCATCATACATCATACTGTAAACATCTAATGTAAAGATCTGGTGTGAACAAGTATAGGTCAAATTAGATTTAACACAAAGTAACTCTTAAATGTGTTACCTTTACTATTTGTATTATACATCTTATAGGGAAAGAGGTAAAATTGAACTGGGGAGACAAGGGAAGAGATGTATCAGGTACGTTATAGCTGAAAAAGAGAAGCAGATGAGAAAAAAAGATAAGAAAAAAAAAGGGTGTTAGACTGATAGGGTGTCATGTCACGGAATGCAACTTGAAAGGCAAAAATGTGTGTCATGAATGTCACATCTACCTCAATAATGGTCAGACACTATATCTAGCTACTGTGGGCTTCACCTATAGCAGCCCCCTTTCCCTTAAGACAAGCAGGCCTACCGGTACTTGATTGCCCCAGGACTTATACACAATGCTATAGTGCCTGGCCACCACACTAGGTCAGACACAAGCAGAGCAAACAACAGACTATAGTGTGGTCCTAAGACAGTCCAGGTAATAAGGCAGGCTGAGTTCAGGGAATAGTCCAATATCCCAGTTTCTAGGAGGAGAGGGTTCAGGCTGTGGCAATTGGCTGGAGAGGTGACCTATAGAGAATTCAATGGACTTGTCAGCATCTTTTAAAAGGTACATGGTTACGTAAACTGTAGTCACATTTAGAAAAGTTGTCATGAACAGGATCTGAATAGGACTGGAAAAAAGGCACGTGACTGGTACTGGCCACACAAGAGTTATACATGGGCAACTGGTCAGCGATTTCAATGCAATTCTGGATGCAGGACTGGGACCAGGACCCAATCTCCATTGCAGCCCAGTCTATGTGAAGGTTAAGTTTAAACCAGGGATACCCCAAGATAATGGGATAAGCAGGTAGAAGCTGATTGTCTCCCTGTGGAATTCCCTAATGGTCAGGGTAATAGGTACCGTACACAAGGTCACCAGACCCATGGACAAGGGGGGATTATCAACGGCCAAGACTGAGAAAGTCTAAAAGAGGGGGGTCTGTGGGACTTTATATGAGGAGATGACATTGTCATCAGCCTCCATCCCTATTATTTTATACAAAAGAGAACAAGGAGGCAGGACTTTAAATGAAGTACCCAGAGGGTCAAGTGTTGTGTGGTATTATAATTACCATATCTATAATATATGTAAAGGAGTAGGACATTTGTCTTAGACATGTGCACACTAAAATATTTCTTTTCGGAATTTCGTTTTCGTCCGAAAAATAAATGTATTTAGTTACTCACGAAATTCGTTTTTATTTAATTTGTTTTTCACTAAAAATTGCATTCGTCCGAAAATACAAATTAAGGTCGAATCTGTCATTGAAGGCTTATGGTGTCTGTCGAATGTTCAAAGAAGATTCGACAGAGCAGCTAAACTGTACGACGCCGTATAGTTTACCTACTCCGTCGAATCTTCTTAGAACTTTCAACAGACACCATAAGCCAAAGTACGTGTGTACTTAGGTGTCCTTTTATGAAAGTGAGGTAAAATACCGCGATTCAGTTCTCAGGCATTCTCAGGGGAGATCGCTCTCCTCTGAGTGCCTGTTTATGAAAGTGTGTAGATCGCTTCTCATGTTGAGTTGAGGAGCGATCTACAAATGCCAGGAACTCCTGAGAAACGGCTCCTCTCACTATAATCTCGCGTGATATAGCGGGATTACAGTATGAGGAACCATAAAATACAAAAGTGTAACAAGAATCAGCACACATTATTCCCCAACATATTAATAAAATAATAAAGTTAAATTCCCCCTACACAATATACATTAACCTAATTATAAAAAAAACATTGTTTTTATCAATATTTAAAGATCATACATGTCCCTATTTAAATGTGAATGGTGTATAGTAAATGAATGTAATGCACATATGTAATGCAGCTATACACCATTCATATAAATGCAAAATACATTTATAATCATTAAAAAAATAATTTTAATAAAGTATACAAGTATAAATATTTATTAATAAATTAAAATAAAATATATTTCATAATTGATAAACATAAAAATTGATAAACTGGTGCAATGCGAGAACACTGCGAATCCACTGCGGGTTCCTGCATCGCACCGACTTGCATGTCAGTTCACACTGCCATATGCGAATCGCTGGGGAGTGTCAATACATTGTTAACAACACCCCCAGTTCAGCTTGCATATCGCACTACAAACTGACAGTCCGGACATGAATCGGATCGCATATGTGTGAACACACATGCGATCCGATTCTGGTCCGAACAGAAAAAAGGGTCCTGTGCGTGTTTGCACCGAATGCGGTGCGATATCAGCCATACTATCTGTACAGCTGATATCGCACCGCACAGACATCGCATGTAATGTGAATGGCAGTGTGCTGCGAATAACATGCGATGCCTGTGCGATGTCCGGCATCGCACAAGTGTGAACTGGGCCTAAAAGTTAACAACACCCCCAAATCAGTTCGCATATCGCAGTGCGATCTACAAACTCGGACAGTAATTGAATCGCATGGGTGTGAACACCCATGCGATCCGATTCTGCTGTGGACCAAAAAAAGGGTCCTGTAAGAGTTTGGTCCGAGGGCAATGCAAATTTAGCAATACTATCTGTATGGCTGAAATCGCATCGCACAGAGATCGGATGTGATTTTGCACTGCAGTGCGGTGCGAATCACATCCGATCTTGGACACCGCAGCAGTGGGAACTGGCCCTAAACCGTATTGCATTTGCACCAAAATGGTACAGGACCCTTTATTTGGTCCGCACTGGAATCTGATCGCATGGGTGTGAACACCCATGCGATCCGATTCCTGCACCATTACATAGTTCGCACTGCGATCTGTGAAATGATCTGGGGGTGTCATTAACTTTACATTGACACCCGCAGTGGTGCGCAGATGTCAATGTAGGTGCGATGTGAAAACCCGCACAGGAATCACGCTGGTTCACACATCGCACAAGTGTGAACCCAGCCAGAGACGTGAACATCTAAAAAAAAATATATATATATCTATATATATCTATATATATATATATATATATATAGCTATAGCTATATATATATATATATAGATATATAGATATATATATATATAGATAGATATAGATATATCTATATATATATCTATATCTCTCTCTCTCTCTCTCTCTCTCTCTCTCTCTCTCTATATATATATATATATATATATATATATATATATATATATATATATATGTATGTATATATAATTATATATATATATATATATATATACACACTATAAATTCCTATCCTGCTGGTTTTGGGGTGTGTAATGGTGGGGAAGATGTGCTCTGACTGTTTGGTGAAAGAAAGAAGTCAAAAGACTTCTTGCTTTCTCCAGAATATCAGCCAGTTTCAGGCTTCTCACTCTGATTCTCCACTTCTGAAATGGTGAATCAGAAAGTGAGAATTCTGTCACAGATCGCCAGTGAGGTGCCGAGATCGCACCTTCATAAACTGGCCGTTTCTGTGAATTCTCACTGTGCTGAGATAATCAGCGGAGAACATGTTCTCCACTGATTATCTCAGTTTCATAAACTGGTAATGAGCTGAGATCAGCGGTAAAACTCGGGATCGCCGCTGATCTCAGTTTCATAAAAGGACACCTTAGTTCTAGCTATTTTACTGCTCCTCCTCTTTGGTTACAATCAGCCAATAACATTCATCATCATCATTATTTTTATTTATCTTTTTTCCCCTACGTCAAATCTTTTCTCCCCTACGTCAAATCTTTTCTCCCCTACGTCAAATCTTTTCTCCCCCACGTCGAATCTCTTCTCTCTTTGTAGAATAATCTTGGACTAATAGAGTTAAGGTTAGGTACATTCGACCACAGGTTTGATGGACACAGATTGTTATTGTCATCATTATGTCGAATCTCCTATCTATATCGAACTGTTGTAGCAACGAAAACGAAAATAAAGCATTTGTTTATGTCGGATCTTTAGTTTTTCGGAATCTGCACTTTCGTTATCGTTTGTTAAAACGATAACGAAAATACCTGAAATTCGGACGAAAATGCATTCGGACGAAAACGAATGCACATGTCTAATTTGTCTCATAATCCATATTTGATAGAAAATTGATATACTACACATATAATTAAATACCTGCATGGAGTAAGATAATAAATTAAAAACTTTATTTCATACAGCAATACATAAAACATAAATAATCCAAAAATGGATGGCACATGATACATATAGAAAAGCCCAAAGTTGGATAACACATGATTAGAATATAGTCAAATACATAATGCATGAACAGAATCCACAATGACGTGGTAGGATGAAGTATGCAATTTGAACACGACATCTGTTAGCTCAATGCATTTCGTGACTTGATGTCACTCATCAGGAGAAAACGTAAACACATGCAAGATATCTCTGTAATGATTTATTGTGCATTTCTGGTTGGTCTATTATAGTCACAGGTGTGAAAAAAAGAAAAAAGAAAAAGTAAAAAAGAAATGGGGGGTAAAACACCCTATATGATACTTACAGGGCATCCATGTGCAATTGATATGGTATTGAGGGTCATGAATATCCTCACATGGGGAACATACTCTACGGGAGCTGAGATGGTATATTAAGCGACAACCAGCCCAACAGGCAAACCTATTTTTCACACCTGTGACTATAATAGACCAACTAAAAATGCACAATATATCATTACAGAGATATCTTGCATGTGTTTACGTTTTCTCCTGATGAGTGACATCAAGTCACGAAATGCATTAAACTAACAGATGTCCTGTTCAAATCGCATACTTCATCCTACCACGTCATTGTGGATTCTGTTCATGCATTATGTATTTGACTATATTCTAACCATGTGCTATCCAATTTTGGGCTTTTCTATATGTATTATGTGCCATTCATTTTTTGGAATATTTATGTATTATGTATTGCTGTATGAAATAAAGTTTTTAATTTAATATCTTACTCCATGCAGGTATTTAATTATATGTGTAGTATACCAATTTTCTATCGAATATGAATTATGAGACAAATGTCCTACTCCTTTACATATATTATAGATATGTTAATTATAATGCCACACAACACTTGACCCTCCGTGTACTTCATTTAAAGTCCCACCTCCTTGTTCTCTTTTGTGTAAGACTGAGAAGGGTCTGTGCATCTTAGTCACCGGAATCTGTAGACTGTGTGATAGGTCCCTATCAATGAAATTGCTAGCAGCACCGGAATCAATGAAAACAGAGAGGTGTGAGAGAACTCAAGTGCAATAAGTTAAGTAAAAATTATTGGCACAACAAATAATGCACTTACAGGAAGAAGATTAAAATAAGGCTCATCTGTGTCTTTGGCACATGATGTGGTCCGGTCCCTGGTCCATCTTGTTCCACGGGTTGGCAGTTAGTTGAGACAAGGTCTCCAGTCTATCCTGTGGCCACTAGATAGACTGGAGACCTTGTCTCAACTAACTGCCAACCCGTGGAACAAGATGGACCAGGGACCGGACTGCACCATGTGCCAAAAACACAGATGAGCCTTATTTTAATCTTCTTCCTGTAAGTGCATTATTTGTTGTGCCAATAAATTTTATTTAACTTTCTGCACTTAGGTGGCGCTTCCTGTTTTTGTTCCCTTGTTTTCCTACTCACAGAGCTGGCCCTTCTCTGAGGATAGCTGCCGCCCACCACCATCCCTTTTTAGGACTTGCCATTTGTTCATCACACCCTATGAACTTATGAACTGTGACTGTTGCTAGAAACACAAATACTGTTTGTTGTATTTAAAGAGGTACCCATATCTTTGCGCTTACAGCTTCATTTTTTCCTTGTGGTGAGAGAACTTGGCAGACCTAAGTTGTGCAGGAACAAATAAGTCATTTCTGAGGGAAACAGACACAGTATGGTCAATAGAAGCAGACCCCACTCGCACTATACTCTTGGTGTTTTCCGGTTTATTAGGACAGTCAGCGACAAAGTGGCCGTAGTTGCCACAATATAAATAGAGTCCTTGAGATCTCCCTCTAGCCTTTTCCCCAGGGGTTAAATGGGTAGCACCAATTTGCATGGGCTCATCCTCCTGGAGAGGTTGAGGGGGCTCAGGAAAAGAATAAAAGGTGGGCAGCATACTAGGGAGCAAAGAAACAAACCTCTCTGTATGCCTTTCCCGTTAACGCCTGTCAATACGGATGACTACTTGCATGGCTTCATTCAATGACTTCGGGTTAAGGGTAGTGAACTAAGCAGTCCTTGATAGAGTCTGATAAGCCTAACCTGAATTGACTTCTTAGAACGGGGTCATTCCACCGTGAGTCAGGTGCCCAGCGGTGGAAATCAGAACAGTATTGCTCAGCGGTGCGTTTACCCTGATGTAATGACCTAAGATTAGCTTCTGCTGAGTGGGCACAATCAGGATCATCATAGAGTAAACCCAGGGCCTTGAAAAATTCTTCAACTGACCCTATGGCTGGGTCATCTGCTGAGAGACTAAAAGCCCAAGACTGTGGATCCCCCTGCAACCATGTAATAATTAGGCTGACCTGCTGTGCTTCAGAACCACAGGAGTGTTGTTTGAGCTTAAAGTATAGCATACAACTATTTTTACAGTTAGAAAACACACGGGGATCACCAGAAAAACGTTCAGGCGGGTTAACTTTGGGCTCTGGCTCCTGTGTTACTGCTGGAGGTGTGTTTACAAGCACAGACAGTTACTGGAGCGTCAGTTTGCACATTTCTTCAGCAAATAAATGGGCCTGTGCAGTGTCTATCTTGACAGAAAATTTTGTTAAAAGCTTGTGATAAGGTCACGAATGTCACGTCTACCCCAATGCAGGGGGTCAGACACTATAGCTAGCTACTGTGTGCTTCACCTATAGCAGCCCCCTTTCCCTTAAGACAAGCAAGCCTACCAGTACTTGGCTTCCCCAGGACTTATATACAATACTATAGTGCCTGGCCACCGCACTAGGGCAGATGCGAGCAGAGCAAACAACAGACTACTTGCAGTTTAGCAGACTGACAGCGTGGTTGTAAGACGGTCCAGGTAATAAGGCAGGCTGAGTTCAGGAAATAGACCAATATCTGATCCAATGACAGTCTAGGTAATAAGGCAGGCTGAGTTCAGGGAATAGTTTAATATCTGATCTGGGTCATACACAGGGAAATCCAACGGGAGGCTTGAGCAGGAATAATGCAGGTAACTGTCTCTATCACAAGCAAGGGATAGAGTGTTTGGTTTGCTTATATCAGGTGACTGATCAGATCAATCACCTTATAGGCGAACACAGACGGGGAAAAGCAACAGCCAACACCCAGGTGCTGGAATGAGGAACAGGGGCACTAAGTGATCATGACAGTGTGTCATTAAGTGGTAGAATTCAGAAGGCTAGAAGGCTTGTTCTTGAGGTCTAGCCAGGGGGACCATTGTTTGTAGAATTTTAAAAGGCAGCCATGTTTGTAAGCCATTTTTTGTTCCAGAGCATATGTATCAGATATGTGATTGATTACCTCACCAACATTCAGAGCGATATTGGACTTCCTTTTACGCATTAGGATTAGGCGAGCTGCAAACAAAACCTGCATGACTATAGGGTGGAGGTCTAGTGGGAAGTGATCAACTGATACACATAGAATGGCCTGTTCAATATTGGCTTTTACAATTATCCCTATCAGTGTTGCGATCAAGCGAAACATCAAATTCCAAAAACTGCGTATTTGAGAGCAGTACCATAATATATGGGTTAGGGTCCCTACCTGCCCATATCCTCTCCAATATTGATCAAAGCTATGGAGCTTGCATTTGGCCAGTATATAGGGGTGTAGTACCAATGGAGTTGGAGTTCTTGTGCCATTTCCCAATGGGTTGAGCACTTGGAAGATGTTAGATTTATCATAATGGCTTTATGCCATTATTGGTCGAAAATGGGACGTACAAGAGCTGCGGACCATTTTGTTAGTGGTTTGGAAAATGTAAAGGAAAATGTATCATGGAGATGGTTGTAGAAGAGAGAGATTCCTTTGTCGGAGGTGGTTGGTGAGGACCAAAATTGCTATATCTTGGGGGTAACTCTGGGACTGAGGTAGGAGAATGATGTAGGAAATATGTTAGTCGGGCAAGTGCGAGGAATTCCCTCATAGGGAGGGCATACTGGGAAATCAATGTGGCAAAAGGAACTGTTTTGGAATATGTTTGATATGTTATTAATCCCACTGTACTTCCAGGATGTGAGGGTAACTGGAATGTGAAATTTGAGAATCTCTAAAGGCAAGGGTATTTTAATCAGCTGGTCAGAAATATTGCCATGGCTTAGGAAATATTTCCATGCTGCGATAGTTGCAGAGATGAGGGATGATCTATGCCTATCTTAAGGTTGTGTGATAGCGAGTAAGCCAGCATCAAAGAGCTGAGGTTGTCCACTGTAATAGCCTCCTGTTCTAGGGTGCGCCATGGTTTAGAAGAGGGTTGTTGGAACCAGAATCTAGCTTGTTCAAGTAAAGTCCCCATATAATAGCAATTTAAGTCGGGGACACCCAGTCCTCCCACTTCCTAAAAATGTTGTCTGCCCATCTGGGTTTACCATTTGCCCAGAGAAAAGTGGATATTAATTTATGCATAATTTTGAAGAAGGAGGGTGGCACTGGAATAGAAGAACTCTGAAAATATAAAAGATCTTGGGGATAACCAACATCCTAAAAGCTGCTAACCTGTCAGCCAAAGATAAGAAATGTGTACTCAGTTTGTTAAGGTCTTTTTATGTGTTATCAATTAAGGGGAGAAAGTTATATAGGGGGATGCTGGCGATTTTAGCGATACTCGCAGGTATGGAAGGGAATCTGTTACCCATGGATATGGAAATTGAGATTGTAGGATGTGTTTAGTTGTTTCATTAATGTGGTTTCCTAGGATGTTAGATTTTGTCTCATTCACTTTGTAGTATGAAAGTTGGTTAAACTCATTAAGAAGTTGATGGACTTTTGGGAGGGAGTGTATTGGGTCAGTTAGGGTTATGATAATATCATCTGCGAAGAGGGTGATAACATGGGACTCTCCTTTGATAGATATACCCATAATTTGAGCATGGAATCTTATCTTTTCCGCTAATGGTTCCATTGCGAGAGCAAAGATAAGCGGAGATAGGGGGCAACCCTGCCTTGTCCCATTGGAAACATTACAATTTTTGGAGAAAAGGCCGTCAGAGTAAATATAGGCCGAGGGGACTGTATAGAGCGCAGAAATAGCATTAAAAATCTCTCCTTGGATGTCAAAAATTCAGGACCTGTGACAGGTAGCCCCATGAACCCTATCAAAGGACTTCTCAGCATCCAGAGTAAGAAGTAGAGAAGGCCTCCGGTTGTGTTCAACATGGTGCATAAAATTTATTATGTGCCTTGTTGCGTCGGGGGCTTGGCGCCCCAGCACAAACCCCACCTGGTTAGGTTTCACCAACTCAGGGAGGTGGCAAAGCAGTCTGTTGGCTATCAGCTTTGCATACAGTTTAAAATCAACATTTAGCAGGGAAAGTAATAATATTAGCAATCAACATTTCAGGGGGGAAGGATGCTTCAGACACAGCAATATTAAAAAAACAGATTCCAAGTGTGGAGATAGTACGGTATGGAAAAACTGGTAATATGCAGAAGGAAAACCGTCTGGTCCTGGCGATTTGTTATGTGGAGGGGGGGGACTGGATAGCTGTGGCAGTCTCTTGTTTTAATAAGGGTTGGTTTGGGGTGAAAAAGTTGTCAGAGGATAGCCTAGGCAGAGAAACAGAGTCCAAGAAATCTCTTATTAATTTGGGTGTAGGCTGTGGGATATTTGGATCTTGATCCAGATTGTATCAAGGCGTCTGCCATATCTTGGGGATTCAACAGTTTCTCTCCCATTTTGGGATGGTGGAGGTGGGATAATAATTTCCAGGTTTTATTTCCATGGTGATAGAAACTGTCTTTCATGGATTTAATTTGGTTAAGGTGTTGGGATAATAGCAATAATCTCAGGTTGAGTCTTGCCCGATTCAGTTGTTTTAGTAAGTGGGGTGTTGGCCTCTGTGCATTTGTTCTAGTTGTTACATTTTCTTTCGCCTCCTCGCCACTGAGCTCAACTTCATCATTACCCCTCTAATGTAAGCTTTGTGTGCATTCCCCAGCGTGAAGGGGTGGTGGCAGACAGAGCAAGACAAGGGTATTCTAAATAAAAGGAGGCAAAATACCTCGTATCAGAGGCCGCCAAGACTCCAGTAATATACTACTTACCAAAGGTCCATAAGAATCTAAGCAAATCCCTGGAAGACCTATTATTAGTGGTATTAATTCCTTATTCTCTAGGTTGGGGGAATATCTGGACCAATACTTCCAACCACTGGTGTCTAAAGGAAAGTCCTATTTGAAGGATAGCAAACAACTTATCTGAGAGATTAAAGATATACAAATAGGGGAGGATAATTTTCTAGTCACCATTGATGTGAACTCATTATACACTAATATTGTACAGAAAGATGGTCTGAATAGTGCGAAATGGGCACTACACAAATTCACAGATCTCAAACAAGAACAACTTGGATACATTCTGGAAGACCTGGAAATTGTCATGAATAGAAATTATTTCTGGTATAAGGGAGACTACTATTTCCAAACAAAAGGAGCAGCCATGGGAGCAAAATATGCGCCAAGTGTGGCAAATGTATTCACGAACAAATGGGAGGAAAAGCAAATATATAACAGAGAGAGATCTAACCTGAAGTTCTACAGATGATACATTGATGATATTGTAATTATTTGGAGGGGCACAGAAGTGTCCCTGACCAAGTTTTTTGAAGAAATTAATTTGAACAAATACAGAATCTCCTCCACAGGCAACTGGAATCTAGAGAGTGTTGACTATCTAGACCTTCAATTACACAAAGAAAATGGTCGACTCTGCACAAAAACATTTTTCAAGCAGACCGACGGGAATGGTTAGATTCCCATTATGAGTTGCCACCATCTGAGTGGTTAGGGAATATACCCAAGGGGAAACTCATGAGGTCCTGGAGGAACTGCAGTAAATAAAAAGACTTTGAAAAACAGGCCAAGGTTTTAATACAAAGATTCATTGACAAAGAATATAAAAGAAAAGAACTAGAAGTATTAAAAAAGGTCAGCAATATGAAAAGAGAAACACTCCTTAAAAATAATAAAAAATAGAATGGTGTGATGAATATGGAATTTGCCTTCCTTATCGGGTTTAACAGACAATATAAAAAAGTGGAAAGTATAGTAAATAAACATTGGCCCATTTTAAAATCAGACAAACTACTCCACCAATGACCAAAGTTTATTTACAGAAAGGTTCCAACGTTAAGAAATAGGTTGGTGCACAATATTTCCAGATTTAAAAGAGTTTTTCAGATACCAGAAATGCTTACCTTGTAGGACAAGCCAGAGGCAACCCAGTTAAAAAGTATCTTTTAGTTCTACAGTGACGAGCAAGGAATACAAAATCAAAGAGCTTGTAACATGTGCCAGCACACATATAACATATGTTATCGAATGCCGTTACCAATATGTGGGTAGGACCACAAGACCACTGTATGTGAGGATTAGATATATATATATATATATATAAATAAGATCAGAAAGGATTCACAAAGCATAGCCTTTTCTAGACATTTTAGAGAAGTCCACAATAGGGACCCTTCAGTTTTAACTTTTTATGCTTTAGGTATGGTAAAAGGCCATTGGCGTGGAAAGTTTCTAAAAATGAAACAAAATAGATTTTTTTGTTAAGCTTCCTCCAGCCAGAAGGCTTAAATAAAGATATAGATCTAAACAGTTTTTTATCCAATGACTGATTAGCATCTCCTCCCAATTTTCTTCTACAGAAGAAAACTCTGGGCCCAGTTCCCTTCATCATTTTGATTTATTTTTTTACATCTATTCTCTTTTATCGTGTAATGGAAAGAGGTCCCATTTAGCGTACTCTTAATTAGCCTGGCCCGGTCCATATATACAAGTGTTTAGTTTGTTTTAAATCTCATATATTATATATCATATATAAATTTTATATGTTTCTAGTTTTCTAGTGTTTTTAATTGTATTTATTAAACTATATTTTGTTGATGTATATTGTACTTACTGTACATATTGTATGTGACTGCAGTGGCCTATGAATGTTTGAGACCACACCACTAGTTCTCCCCGCTTTAGGGGTTAAATTCTGGTAGAGATCAGCAAGTCTTTTCCGCTGGAATCTATTATTAAAGATGGCCGCTAGTCACATTGTCTCGGGTTGCTAGGCTACCGCACCCTACTTAAACAGGATGGTGTAGCAATATGATGACGCTTCCGATGATGCCCTCATGATGAAACGCGTAAGCCAGAGCTATTTGCATCATTACGTCACATCCGGTATTGGTCCGTGGAATGCACCGTGACCCAGACTTCCTGTATATTGTACACAATGCCTGCAACTATCTGGAATTTTGTAAGTTTTATCCTATCTTTGCACAATTAAACAATAGTTTATACAGAGTTACGGTATTGGCTTCATTTTTGTCCTTGCATGAGCTCACTGAAGTGGAGGAGACCTAGAAGGTAGCCGTAAGGACCACATTCACAGTCATCTGATATTGTGGAGGCTAGTTTCCCTTTGATGGGTAGTGTCATCTGGTGAGTGCATTACAAGAGGGGGGGTACGAGTGTGACACTATTGTGACACAAAGGTTTTGCCTGTTTGCTTGCACTTTACGGCAGCAGCTATGTCACCACTATGGCAATGATTTTTCTGATATGGACTTATGGACTTTTATTTGATTTATGGATTTTACTTATATGTTATACTTATCACTGCAATACTTTGATCTTATTGGATATTGCACACTAGCACTTTGTTTTATGGTATAGGTTTCATATGCAATTTGCACTTTATCACTTTTGCATCAGGGTGGTGTCGTTTTTAAGGATGTGATATACTTTGTTTGTGTTTTTTTTGTAGGTAAATTTTTATTTGACACATGTAAGCACAATTTATACTAAGCAGTGCCATTTCCACTTACCCCATTATTTTACTTTATCTTGGCCATCCACCTTTTGGTGGTTGGCATATGTGGAGGCAGTAGCTTATAGTTTTTCTCCTTAGTCCATAGCATGAAATTACTTCACCTTTATTTTGACGGAGCATTAAGATCAAATAATTATTTTAAGGAACTTTGTATAAAAAGATTTACGTTCCGGTTGTGACACCATCAGAACGTCATTGCGCCAACGATTTGCTCTCATCCCCAAACCCCCTCCCCACCGTTAGACTCACTGGAGCATGGTCTGACCAAGTGATATTTCCAATATCTGACTTAAAAACATTTTAAAGTAGAAACTTACCAGTCAAAAATACATCTATGCGTAAGTAAGTATTATTTGCATAGGAATAAAATGTGTAGTCCTTTTCTATTGCGTGGTGACAGCACCTGTAACGAGCCCCTGCTCGCTCTGTTCCACCCTCCCGACACTCCTCTGCGGCTATAGAATCAGATTGCAGATCGCAACATCTGATGGTTCGGTCATCCAATGCTCCGGGATTCGAACTACAGCTATGTGCCGATCTAATCCAGTTGTGATAGCTCTGAACAAACACCAGGCAGGCTGTATGTAAGTTCAAACAGGGATCTCCTTTTTATTGGATGCACACAACACAATTTTATACACAGCAGTTTGAACACCCCGCCCCCCAACAACCACTTTCCGATTGGTCAATTGTAAAGTACACTTTAGTCTTCAATTAGGTCCTCTTGGCCATGCAAATGAGGACTTGAAACAGGGTCAGCAGGGATTGGTCCGATAGCTTGAATAGGAGGACTGATATGTGTAATGACACAGAGAAGCCCCAGGGGGTAATTAAAGTACATAAACAAACAATCAAACACCGAACAATGCCTTCCTTCCAGACCATGGAGCCGTCTGGAGGGGGTTAGCCTTAAAAGAGGGCAGAAGACCCCCCCACAGTGTAATAGAATCAAAGGAGAAATACATCGATATTCCAAGCTTCATGACAATACTCGCCCCTGGAAAACAGTCCAACAGCCACAGTGGGACCCCGAATGGGTCAACTCGAGGATGTTGGAAAAGTAGTCCTAAGGTTCCAACAGTATGAATCAGTCACACTGTAATATGGCAAATATAATTTCCCAGAGTCTGTTTCTCTTGGGGGGATACGGACCTGAATCCAAAGTAACACCACCTCAGGGGTCCTCAGGCACACAACTCACAAAGAGCACCGTTCCCCCAGTTGCCAGGGCCCACGATCGGTCGGCAAGAGGCTAGCTTTCAGTCCCCTCCAAAAGCCTCTGTCCCGGCTAGGTCTGTCACATTTCTCCCTTGCCGGCAGATGAATAACACAGGAGGAGTCCCCAGACGGATTTACTCCGAAGTTAGTCCATAGTTCCAGTCCCCTAATGCCTGTACCCACACAGTACCCCAAACAAATTGTTCCAAGCAGAGCATTACTTACCCAGCCAACCTCTGCCTCTCTCAGAGAACATGCCCCCCACTGGGGACAGGCCTGGACTGGCCCTTCTCCCTGGAGTCCTTTCAGCCGCTGGAGAGAACACAGGGTGACTAGGCTCACTTCGTCATGCTGTTGAGGATCTGGCACGACTGCCCAGCATCCCTGCAGTATACAAGTGGGGACTGAAGTCCCATCCACTTTTAGTAGGTGAAAATCCCACAGTGCTTGCAAAGCATGGCTGACATCCTCCTGTCTCAGTGTCGCACCATTTTCTGGGGTTGTGTCAGTGGAGACCAAAGTCCTATCCACTACCACAGGAACTCCCTCTTCTGTTATTTGAGGGTAGAGGCCAGCAGCACTCTGCCCTCTTGCCAGCACTTCTGCTGGGGACTCCACATCCTCCGCTCTGGCTAACCGTTAGAGCAGGAGGCTGGCTTCCTCCACTCCCAAACTGTGTAACTGCCATTGGGGAGGTGAGCCGGCTGCTTCCTTTTCCATTCCCTCATCTGGATGTTGGGACGATATGTCTGTGTTACTGTCTCCCAGATGCATGGATCTTTGCTGGGGAGGAAAGACCGCTTCCTCCACCCTGGCCAACTGTTGGGGAGGGATGATGAACACCTCCTCTCCCTTCTCCCCCTGTATCCTGATCTGCTGCTGGGAAGTGACCACCTCCTTTTCACCCTGAGCCTCTGGAACTGCCACAGATGTGGGGCAGAGGTCTTAGAACCTCTGTCCGGTGGCCAGAACTTCAGCTGGGGAAGTTCTTTGTGACTCCACAGATACTGCTGTTGGTGCTGGGCAGAGCACAGTGAAATTTGGCCCTAATAACAGCTCTTCTTCTGCTGGAGGCTCACCAGGTTGTTCTTCCTCAGCAGAAAAGTCTATCAAATCCCATGTCTCTGCAACTGGTGTCTGGGGATAAAGGTTCACCATCTCCTGTCCCTGGAACCCAGAAGATGCTATCAGTGCTGGGCAGAGGTTAGCAGAGCTCTGCCCCGTTGTCAGCACTTCAGCTTTGAGGATAGCGATCTCCAGATTTTCCACTGCCGATTCTCTGGCATTCTGCTGGACAGGCACATTCCTCCATCCAAGATCATCCAATGCAGAAACAGGTTCATCAAAGTCAGTCAGCACATGCTCCATCCGCCATAAGACCTCCGCGTCCATAGCTGCGGGGCCAGGTTGGCAAAGCACACTGTTACTCTGCCACATTGTCAACTCTTCAGCCGGGATTTCAGCGTTGTCAACTGGTATTTCCTGATAGTCCCAGGCAAAGGGAGCCCCACCCTGCTGCTGAGCAGAGTCTAGCAGCTGTCTGTAGGCGATCTCCAGCTCCCATTCCTGAACGACCAGAAACTCCAAATCTTCCTGTGCCCAGTGCACTTCCGAGACATTCAGTCTTCCCTCTCTGTGCTCCATTATTTCCTCCAAACGCCACTCCCAAAATCAGGGTCCCTGGCCAGCCTCCAGTACAACAATCCCAGGACATCGTAGTCAAAGCCTTCCTTGGGTCTGTCATCCGCTGTCCACGGGCACACTTGGGCTACATACCACTGGAGGGCTCTGTAGCTCTCGTCCAACCGCATTTCTGCCCGGATCAGCCTGCTTAACTCAGCTGTCCACTCCTGGTTCGGCTGTTCCCCCAATAACAGCATTTGCACTTCATACTGTGACCAGTACCTTACATGGATAGAGGGGAGAACTTTTCCCTAGTTTCGGGGCTCACGGGCTAGCGCTTCCTTCCAGAGTTCGCAGCGGATAGAATCAAACCATCCCAGCAGGACCTGCTCTCATACTTGTCCTCTGTGCTGTATCTGCATCTCTCGCAAACTCCTTCTGAATTCCTCTTCCATGGTGGCTGGTATCTGTACCTCTCCTCTCCTGCTATCTGGACCTTGGATCCAGATGATGGTTTGGATGTGTTCACGGCAAGGAAGCACGATCCCACCGGTCCCTCCCGCCTCTCAAGTAAGTCTTTCAGTGTGGCTCTCCTGCAGGCTGGTTTGGAGTGTTCCAGTAACTGGAGAGCAAATCCCACGGCTGCCAACCAATGTAACGAGCTCCTGCTCGCTCGGTTCCACTCCTCTGCGGCTATAGAATCAGATTGCAGATCGTAACATCTGATTGTTTGGTCATCCAATGCTCCGGGATTCGAACTACAGCTATGTGCCAATCGAATCCAGTTGTGATAGCTCAGAACAAACACCAGGCAGGCTGTATGTAAGTTCAAACAGGGATCTCCTTTTTATTGGATGCACACAACACAATTTTATACACAGCAGTTTGAACACCCCGCCCCCAACAACCACTTTCCTATTGGTCAATTGTAAAGTAAACTTTAGTCTTCAATTAGGTCCTCTTGGCCATGCAAATGAGGACTTGAAACAGGGTCAGCAGGGATTGGTCCGATAGCTTGAATAGGAGGACTGATATGTGTAATGACACAGAGAAGCCCCAGGGGGTAATTAAAGTACATAAACAAACAATCAAACACTGAACAATGCCTTCCTTCCAGACCATGGAGCCGAAGTGTGCCAACGTTGCTCCATGAGAACGATGTGGGGTGCTATTAGTGGTATCCAATTGCTTATCATGCTCCGCATTAAAATCTCCACACAGGATAATGTGGCCTTGGCACAAAAGTTGGATCTTCTTCCAAATTTTCCACAGAGATTAAATGGGCTTGATGTTGAGGAGATATAACATTGATGATTGAGTACGGGGTATTGTTAATCTGACATACCAACACCACATACCGACCTTGAGGGTCAGATTCAGAGGTGATTCATTTGAAGAATACTGTCTCTCCCCTTTTTTTGACGGGGCATTGGAGGTGAATATGTCAGGGAATCTTTGTGAGAAAATTAGGGCATATTTTGTGCAACTAAATGGGTTTCTTGTAAGCTGAAAATGTCACAGTCCAGTCTCTGGGTTTCCTTCCATGCCATTTGCCTTTTAGCCAGACTGTTTAGGCCTTTCACGTTTAAAAACTAATTCCTTAAACTGCATTTCGAAATTAGGCTGTTTGGCCGCTAGTGAAAGACTAAAGAATATGAGGCAGGCAGCCGAGCAGAGGTACACTCCTTTGCATTAAAAAAGGTTAATTGCAATGTGCTTGAAGTTTAGGTGTGAGAGCCTGTATGGGCCCTAGATGCCGACACACCAGTAGTCGGTTAGCTCTGAGGTCACGTTAAGGAAAGTTGGTCAGAGGGTAAAGTTTGGATAAAAGGTGGAAAAGCAACAACAACCTTGAAACAGTTCAAAGCGAATGAGCTATGAGAAATGAAATGTCCAATAGGATAAAAAATAGGAAAATATGATTTCAACTGGGAATCTGAGTGAGTCTTAGCCACAATGTTTGGGGTAAAACATGAAGACACTGCATGTGCTTACCAGAGCTATGTCATTGTGACTGTAGGATATTTACACAGAGAATCAGTCATTGGGGGGTTTAAGCTGGTCGGCCTCTTCATGAGCGGGTGTATGGCGTCCACTAGGGGCTTGTGTGGTCCTGGATGTTCCATTCTCACACTAGAGGGATTCCATCGGCTAGAGAGGTGAACGAGTAAGTATGGTCATCCTTCGTGATAAGAAGTTTTTCTGGGTATTGCCATTGATATGAAATGGGATGATTCCAAAGAGGTTTAGCAATTGAGTTGTTGTCTCAGTTATCTGCTTTGTTGCATAGTGTGGGTGGATACGTCCACAAAAATGGAGAATGCCTGGAGGCATTCTGGTAGTTGGTCCACTCTCCTAAAGGTGTGTGGAAGAAATCAATGCGAGCTATAATCTCTCTAGGCAGGTGCGCAGGGATTTGCTTTGGTTTTGGCAATCTGGTCAACTGTCAGATCTTCTAGGGGCGCATCAGGTAATGCTGCCTTCATTATTTCAATGAAGTAAGTGTTCAGCTCTGACTGTTTGACTGACTCTGGAATGCCCATTATTTTAACATTATTGTGCCTGGAATGATCCTCCAAGTTTGGATTTCATCCTGCAAGTTTGGATTTCATCCAGGTGATTTCATTTTCATGCTCAACATAGGCATCTATGAGGTAATTGAAAGTTGCTGCAAACTCTCCCATCTTTTCTTCCACATGGGTCACCCCATCACCCACCTCTTTGATATCTGCTCTAAATTGCTGTGCCAGAGGTATGATGTCTGAATGAATAATACTTCTCAGAGATGCCAACATGTCCTTTAAAGTTGGAACTGGCTGGTCATTAGTAAGGAACTCCATACTGGAGTCCTGCAGCCCCCTTGTGTCTTCTAGACATATAGATGTTTCACTCACATCTGGAGCAGAATCTGGAGGAGCCTTTAACATCTGCTTGCCTTTAACAGGGCTGGAGGAGCTGGAAGAAGCCTGTGATTTTGGACCCTTGTGGTCTGCTGAAAATAGGGGAGAAGTGTTGCAGGTGCCCTTTCCCGTGCTGGAGTGGCTCTGTGAGGCACATGGTGAGCCCCTGGCGCCATCTTGGCCTAAAGAGAGGCGTGAGTGAGAGAAGAAGTTGGACATTCTCCCTGGTGGAACACAGTCCTTCCTTTTCCGGGACATGTAGGGGGCTTGTGCCCAACCCTAGAGGAGGCAAAACCACTGGTCTCCAAGGATCTCCAAGGAGCTTTAATCGGCTCTAGCAAACAGACTGTGTGCGGAGCAGGCAGTTCAAGCGGCCATCTTCTCAGCTGGCTGGACACCCCCCCTGATCATTTCATTTTATTAGCGCAGCATCAGATTTTGTGATAATTATTACACTGTGCTGAATGTCTCATGGTAGAGGTGCTGCATTGCACACTACTGGTTTAAAATATCTAAAAAACTGTGCTTGTGTATTTGATCAAAAATAATGAAAAAATGTACCTTTTTTTCCAGCTAAATGTGTTTCTCCAGCTAAATCTTCTAACAAAAGGAGCTGTTATATCAGGGGAGATCAAGGGGTTAATCACCATCATAGCCCACACTCTCAATAACCTAACCCATCAATGATCACAAACCTGAGGATTAATCATTCAACTGATATAGACATGAGTAAAAATAATCTATACGATTCCCCAGCTGACTGTCTGCAATATATCATCACTATTCAGCATCTTGATGTATCTGAGAAATCATCTGAAAATACTTCCATTCAGTAATATACAGTTGCAATAAAAAGTATGTGAACCCTTTTGGAATGATATGGATTTCTGCACAAATTGGTCATAAAATGTGATCTAATCTTCATCTAAGTCACGACAATAGACAATCACAGTCTGCTTAAACTAATAACACACAAAGAATTAAATGTTACCATGTTTTTATTGAACACACCATGTAAACATTAACAGAAAAAGTATGTGAACCCTTGGATTTAATAACTGGTTGAACCTCCTTTGGCAGCAATAACTTCAACCAAACGTTTCCTGTAGTTGCAGATCAGACATGCACAATGGTCAGGAGTAATTCTTGACCATTCCTCTTTACAGAACTGTTTCATTTCAGCAATATTCTTGGGATGTCTGGTGTGAATCGTTTTCTTGAGGTCATGCCACAGCATCTCAATCGGGTTGAGGTCAGGACTCTGACTGGGCCACTCCAGAAGGCGCATTTTCTTCTGTTTAAGCCATTCTGTTGTTGATTTACTTCTATGCTTTGGGTCGTTGTCCTGTTGCAACACCCATCTGCTGTTGAGCTTCAGCTGGTGGACAGATGGCCTTAAGTTCTCCTGTAAAATGTCTTCATAAACTTGGGAATTCATTTTTCCTTCGATGATAGCAATCCGTCCAGACCCTGACGCGGCAAAACAGCCCCAAACCATGATGCCCCCACCACCATACTTCACAGTTGGGATGAGGTTTTGATGTTGGTGTGCTGTGCCTCTTTTTCTCCACACATAGTGTTGTGTGTTTCTTCCAAATAACTCAACTTTGGTTTCATCTGTCCAAAGAATATTTTGCTAGTACTGCTGTGGAACATCCAGGTGCTCTTGTGCAAACTGTAAACGTGCAGCAATGTTTTTTTTGGACAGCAGTGGCTTCCTCTGTGGTATCCTCCCATGAAATCCATTCTTGTTTAGTGTTTTACGTATCGTATATTCGCTAACAGGGATGTTAGCATATGCCAGAGACTTTTTTAAGTCTTTAGCTGACACTCTAGGATTCTTCTTCACCTCATTGAGCAGTCTGCGCTGTGCTCTTGCAGTCATCTTTACAGGACGCCCACTCCTAGGGAGAGTAGCAGCAGTGCTGAACTTTCTCCATTTATAGACAATTTGTCTTACCGTGGACTGATGAACAGCAAGGCTTTTGGAGATACTTTTATAACCCTTTCCAGCTTTATGCAAGTAAACAATTCTTAATCGTAGGTCTTCTGAGAGCTCTTTTGTGTAGGCATCATTCACATCAGGCAATGCTTCTTGTGAAAAGCAAACCCAGAACTGGTGTGTGTTATAGGGCAGGGCAGCTGTAACCTACACCTCCAATCTCATCTCATTGATTGGACTCCAGTTGGCTGACACCTCACTCCAATTAGCTCTTGGAGATCTCATTAGTCTAGGGGTTCACATACTTTTTCCACCTGCACTGTGAATGTTTACATGGTGTGTTCAATAAAAACATGGTAACATTTAATTCTTTGGATGTTATTAGTTTAAGCAGACTGTGATTGTCTATTGTTGTGACTTAGATATAGATCAGATCACATTTTATGACCAATTTGTGCAGAAATCCATATCATTCCAAAAGGGTCCACATACTTTTTATTGCAACTGTACTCACATAGCTGTCTGACTAACTAACATTAACCATTGTCACCACCTTCATACACCAAGACTCTCCTAACAAAAGAACTTTCAGACACTTACAGAGGGGAAAATAAGTATTTGATCCCCTGCAGATTTTGTAAGTTTGCTCATTTACAAAGAAATGAAGGGTTTATAATTTTTTATCATACATGTTTTTTAAATGATAGAGACAGAATATCAACCAAAAACCCAGAAGGAACACATAAAACAAATGCTATAAATTAAGTTGCAGTTTAGTGAGTGAAATAAGTATTTGAACCCCAAGCAAAACATTACTTAGTACTTGGTGGAGAAACCCTTGTTGGCAAGCACAGAGGTAAGACATTTCATGTTGTTGGTTACCAGTAGGGATGAGCTTCGCGTTCGAGTCGAACCCATGTTCGACTCGAACATCGTCTTTTCGATCGTTCGCCGAATTGCGAACGATATGGGCCGTTCGCGCCAAATTCGTGTGGCGTGTCACGGCCCATAATTCACTGCGGCATCGCAGTGCATTGCTGGCTGATGATTGGCCAAGCATGCACTATGACCCGCATGCTTGGCCAATCACAGCGCCGTCAGTAGAGAGAGCTGTAATTGGCCAAAGCCAGGGTGGCTTTGGCCAATTATGGCTCAGGGGGTTAGAACACGCCCCACACTATATAAGGCCGCCTGCACGGCGGCCCTGTGTAGTGTGTTCCGGCGTGCTTAGATAGACAGAGAGACAGTGTCATTTCATTTGAGTTAGCTAGATTAGGCAGGACAGTCAGTGAGTGAGCTGCACTTACAGTGTATTGTGTATATATATGCATCCCAGGTGTTGTATATACTGTATATATATATATACACTGTATTCAGTTTAGCTAGATCCGTTCCTGTTATCTTACTACTGACAGGCAGGCTTGTCTTGTTACAGTATTTACAGCTACCTGAGGAAAATTGCTGGTGTTCTTTTGATCCTATTAGTACCACAGTCAGGCAGCTAGACTATTTAAAGTTAGTGTAGCGAGTCCTCCCCTCCTCACAGTGTTCAGTTAAAGCTACAAGTTAGTGTAGTGCATCCTCTAAACAGTGTTCAGCTAAAGCTTCAAGTTAGTTTAGTGTGACCTCTGCACAGTGTTCAGCTAAAGCTACAAGTTAGGGTAGTGCATCCTCCTCACAGTGTTCAGCTAAAGCTACAAGTTAGTGTAGTGCGTCCTCCTCACAGTGTTCAGCTAAAACTACAAGTTATTTTTTTGCGAGCTCTGCACAGTGTTCACCTAAAGCTACCTGTAGAAGGTTGGTGGTGTTTTCCTGATCCTATCACTACCGCAGGCAGCTAAATAAGCTACAAGTTATTTTTTTGCGAGCTCTGCACGGTGTTCACCTAAAGCTACCTGTAGAAGGTTGGTGGTGTTTTCCTGATCCTATCACTACCGCAGGCAGCTAAATAAGCTACAAGTTAGTTTTTTGCGAGCTCTGCACAGTGTTCACCTAAAGCTACCTGTAGAAGGTTGGTGGTGTTTTCCTGATCCTATCACTAGCGCAGGCAGCTAAATAAGCTACAAACTAGTTTTTTGCAAGCTCTGCACAGTGTTCACCTAAAACTACAAGTTATGCCGCGTACACACGGTCCTACTTTTCGTCTACAAAAGTCCAACGGACGCTGATGGACTAAAGCTGGCTGGTAATCCGATCGTGTGTGGGCTTCTCCGGACTTTCAACTGACTTTTTTAGCCTCAAATCCGACGTACTTTAGATTTGAAACATGCTTTAAAACTTTACTTCGTAACTACGACGGACCCCGAAATCCGCTCGTCTGTGTGCTAGTCCGACGGACAAAAAGCCACGCTAGGGCACCTATTGGCTACTGGCTATGAACTTCCTTATTTTAGTCCGGTGTACGTCATCACGTACGAATCCGACCGACTTTTGTGTGGTCGTGTGTAGGCAAGTCCGTTCGTTAGAAAGTAGGCCGCAAGTCCGCCGCAAGTCCACCGAAAGTCTGCCGGAAGTCTGTCGGAAAGGCTGTCCGACTTTTGTAGACGAAAAGTACGACCGTGTGTACGCGGCATTAGTGTAGTGCGAGCTCTGCACAGTGTTCAGCTAAAGCTACCTGTAGAAGGTTGGTGGTGTTTTCCTGATCCTATCACTACCGCAGGCAGCTAAATAAGCTACAAGTTAGTTTTTTGCGAGCTCTGCACAGTGTTCACCTAAAGCTACCTGTAGAAGGTTGGTGGTGTTCTCATACTACAGGCAGGCAGTTGATTTTGCTAGCTGCAGTATCAGTATATATATATATATATATATATATATATCCCAGCTTAGTGCAGCTACAGGCCATTAGTATGTCTGGAAGGCCAACAAGGAGAGGCAGACATACACAAGCCAATAAAAGAGGGCAAGCAGATAAAAGAGGGCAAGCAGGCTCTGTGTCTAGATGTAACAGTGCTGGTTGTGGAGATGGTGCATCCTCATCAGCACGTGGCCGTGGGACATGCTTGGCCTTTTTTTTCGGCAGCTGGTCGTGTTGAGTCGCAATATGCAGAAGACTTGGTCGAGTGGATGACCAAGCCGTCCTCATCCTCCTCATCCTCTCTCACCCATGCTCAGGGTACTTTGTCTGGCAAAGCACCTGCCAACACGGCCTCTTCCCTCGGCTCAATGGCATCAGTGACTCCTTCCCACCATGTCCTCCTGAGGAGTCCCTCGAACTGTTTGACCACAGTGTTGGGTACATGCTCCAGGAGGATGCCCAGCGTTTAGAAGGCTCTGATGATGATACTGAGCTAGATGAAGGCAGTAACGTGAGCACGGACAGAGGGGGTGCCCAAGAAGGACAGCAATCTGGCAGTCATGCTCCCCCTGCTGCAGCATACTGCCAGGTTTGCTCCAGTGATGAGGAGGGAGGGGATAATGAGGTCACTGACTCAACGTGGGTGCCTGATAGGAGAGAGGAGGAGGAGGCACATCACCAATGAGGCAGGATGCCCTCCAGGGGCCAGCCTAAGGGCAGCACACTGACTGCATCACACCCCAAAGCTCCGCATGTGCAGGGCGCTGCTGTCTCTGCGCGTTATTCCAAAAGTTCTTTGGTGTGGGCCTTTTTTGAGATGAGTGCATCAGATTGCACCGCTGCTATTTGCAACATATGTCTCAAGCGTATCTCGCGTGGCCAAAACATCTCCCGCTTGGGCACCACATGTTTGACCAGACATATGTTAACCTTCCATGCAGTTCGTTGGCAAGCGTATCTAAAAGACCCACACCAAAGAACAAAGAGGACCTCTCCTTGCTCCTCATCAGCTGAGATCTCCAACCCCACTATACCTTCAGACCTCTCTGAGACCTGCACTGAGAGGAATGAAGGTGTAGAATTAGGTGTGTCACAGCCAAGTACTTGTGGGTAATCTGCTTTCGGTACACCGACGTCAGATTGTACCAGGCAAATTTCCCTGCCCCAGCTGCTGCATTGCCAAAAGAAGTTCGCTCCCAGCCATCCACATGCCCAGCGGTTGAATGCTAGCTTGGCAAAATTGCTAGCACTTCAACTGCTGCCGTTTAAGTTGGTAGACTCTGCCCCCTTCTGTGAGTTTGTGGAATGTGCGGTTCCTCAGTGGCAGGTACCCAAACGCCACTTTTTCTCACGGAAGGCGATTCCGGCTCTCTATCGGCATGTGGAAGACAATGTCTTGGCCACGCTGGACAGAGCGGTCACCGGTAAGGTGCATATTACTGCTGAGTCATGGTCCAGCAGGCATGGACAGGGACGTTACCTAAGTTTCACCGCGCATTGGGTGACTCTGCTGGCAGCTGGGAAGGATGCAGGAAAAGGTGCAGTAGTGTTGGAGGTTGTTTTGCCACCACGCCTCCAAAATGCCACTACTAATGATTGTGACACACCTCTCTCCTCCGTAAATAAATAAGTGCAGCGCTAAGGTTGCAAAAAAACAAATTTGCATAAATTATAAAAAAATGTGACTTAAACATAAATATATCAAATAAACAGAGATTCATACATGGTGAAATGTGAATCAACCAAAGAAAAAGTGAAATTTTCTGGTGAAAAATGTGCTAGTATGGTGACTTTACCATAAATCAAGTGAGAGATAGAAATTAGGGTGTTAATATTAAACAGAAACACATCAAATAAACAAGGATTAACACATAATGAATGTGAGTCCAAACTCAGAAAAAATGAGAATAATTTCTGAAAAATGTGCTAGTATAATAATGTGCTAGTATAACAACTGCACAATAAACAAAGTCCAAAAAATGAAAATTGTGATATGTAAAGTCCAAAAAAATCCAATTAGATGTGCAGTCCCGCTAAAAAAGAAACATAAAAAAAATGCTGGTATAATGAAAAATGTGCTAGTATGGAGATTAAACCATAAATAAGGTGAGAGTTAGAAATTTGGGTGTTAATATTGAACAGAAACACATCAAATAAACAAGGATTAACACATAATGAATGTGAGTTCAAACTCAGAAAAAAATGAGAATAATTTCTGAAAAATGTGCTAGTATAATAATGTGCTAGTATAACTGCACAATAAACAAAGTTCAAAAAACAGAAATGGTGAATGGTAAAGTTCAAAGAAATCCAATTAGATGTGCAGTCCCGTTAGACATATGGGGGATTACAATCACCGGTATGAACTGTGAAGGAAAAACCAGAAGTACCACCACCATAAACAGGGGGAGGCTCACCAGATCTTATTGACTTGGCGGGGCTTACACCACCCAAGTCTGCAGAGCTTATCAGGTTGAACACATCTGTTGGAAACAACTGGTCCTAGATCTGTATCAATGAATTGACCTTGGACTGTCACTGAATAGTGACTTGAAGGCTCCAATCATCGTGAGGAGGGTGGAAGGTAAATGCCAGGAGGGATATATCATGCAATGAAAAGATGGGCTAACAGCGTGATACCGTATAAAAAAAAGGCAATTTATTAAAAATAGAATAAAACTCACATTTGGAAGAGTAGAAAAAAGCTTGTGTATAACAAAGAGCGATGCAAACAGGAGGTCCACCCGACGCGTTTCGACTCCACGGTGATCATCTGGGGTCTCCTCTCTCACCTCTCACATCACCTCTCTCCTCCACCCCCTCCTCTTCTTCTTCCGCCATGGCCTCTTCCTGTGCTTTGTCCTCTGAACCAGCGGTGCTCTGTAGCCGTTCAAGGGGCTATGCAAGTATGCAGGCCAAAAGATGCCATGCGGTGCTTGAGCTGGTGTGCTTGGGGGACAGGAGCCACACTGGGGCAGAGGTTCTGTCAGCTCTGCAGGGGCAGGTTCAGAGGTGGTTGACACCATGCCAACTTAAGGCAGGAATGGTGGTTTGCGACAATGGCACCAACCTCCTCTCTGCCCGCCGACAGGGACAAATGACCCATGTGCCCTGTTTGGCTCACGTCTTTAACTTGGTGGGCCATCAATGAGTACCTGTGCGACTATGGCACCAGGACAGGGTCAGGGGAGCTTGTTTTTTTTCCCCATGCCAGTGGGCCATGATCAGGGATGCATGCACTGTCCTGTCACCATTTAAACAGGCCATGAGGATGGTGAGCAGTGACAGTGCATGCATCAGTGACACTGTCCCATTCGTCCACTGGTTAGAGCACACGCTGCGTGGAATAATGGACAGGGCACTTGAGGCAGAACAGAGGCAGGAAGAGGAGGACTTCGTTAGCTCTCAAGGCCCCCTTTATCCAGACAGTGTTCCTGCGTGCCCACCGATCACACAGGAAGAGGACGGGGAGGAGGAGGATTGTGTCAGTATGGAGGTGGAGCCTGGCACTCAGCATCAGCAGCAGTCTTTAAGGGATCAGTCCCAAGAAACACATGGACTTGTACATGGCTGGGAGGAGGTGGCTGCGGACCATGTCGTCCTTAGTGACCCAGAGTGACCGAATGCCTCAGCAAACCTACGCTGCCTGGCCTCCCTGATCCTGCAAAGCCTGCGTAAGGATCCTCGTATTCGTGGTATCAAGGAGAAGGACCAATACTGGCTAGCAACCCTCCTTGATCCACGTTACAAGGGTAAGGTTGATGACCTTATCTTGTGGTCGCAGAGGGAGCAGAGGATGAAACATCTTCAGGAGGCCTTGCAGAAAGGTCTGTGCAACGCGTTCCCAGAGACTGGGAGGTTACAAACTCCTGTTTCTGGACAACGTGTTGCTGAGGCTTCGGTCAGTCAAAGAAGGAGCGGTGGAGAAGGTGGCCGTCTGACTGATGCGTTCAGACAATTTTTTAGTCCGCAGCCCCAAGGTATGATCGGTTCCAGCAACCATCGCCAGGGTCTGTTTTACATGGTGCAGGAATACCTAGGGGCAAGATCAAACTTGGACACCTTTCCCACCGAAAATCCTCTGGGTTACTGGGTATTGAGGATGGATCACTGGCCAGAGCTTGCACAGTATGCAATTGAGCTACTGGCCTGTCTTGCATCCAGCGTTCTTTCGGAACGCACATTCAGTGCTGCTGGAGGCTTTGTAACCGATCACAGGGTGCGTCTGTCCACCGACTCGGTCGATCGACTGACATTCATAAAAATGAATCAGTCTTGAAACACCACCAGCTACCAAGCACCTGATGCTGTTATAACCGAATAATTTTTTTAAAAATCTCAGATCCCTTCAAAGACTGCCTATGCTGATGCTGATTGACTATCCTGAGTAATTATCCTCTTCCTCCTCAATGATCACGCTGATAGCTTGCAAGAACATTTTTGGTTCTGGGCGCCGCCACCAGTGCCTAAGGCCCAATTTTTCAGCCCCTGTTTAACAGGGGCGTGTAATTACAATTTTTGATGCAATACTCTGCAGCAGGGCTCGTTCCTGCGTTCCAACTAGAGTATCTGTGAGGGCTTGCAGTGTTGTGGCACCAGCACCAGTGCCTAAGGCCCAATTTTTCAGCCCCTGTTTAACAGGGGCGTGTAATTACAATTTTTGAGGCAATACTTTGCAGCAGAGCTCGTTCCTGCGTTCCAACTAGAGTATATGTGAGGGGTTGCAGTGTTGTGGCACCAGCACCAGTGCCTAAGGCCCAATTTTTCTGCCCCTGTTTAACAGGGGCGTGTAATTACAATTTTTGATGCAATACTTTGCAGCAGGGCTCTTTTCTGCGTTCCAACTAGAGTACCTGTGATTGGTTGCAGTGTTGTGGCACCAGCACCAGTGCCTAAGGCTCAATTTGTCTGCCCCTATTTAACAGGGGCGTGTAATTACAATTTTTGATGCAATACTCTGCAGCAGGGCTTGTTCCTGCATTCCAACTAGAGTATCTGTGAGGGGTTGCAGTGTTGTGGCACCAGCACCAGTGCCTAAGGCCCAATTTTTCAGCCCCTGTTTAACAGGGGCATGTAATTACAATTTTTGAGGCAATACTTTGCAGCAGAGCTCGTTCCTGCATTCCAACTAGAGTATCTGTGAGGGGTTGCAGTGTTGTGGCACCAGCACCAGTGCCTAAGGCCCAATTTTTCAGCCCCTGTTTAACAGGGGTGTGTAATTACATTTTTTGATGCAATACTCTGCAGCAGGGTTCATTCCTGCGTTCCAGCTAGAGTATCTGTGAGGGGTTGCAGTGTTGTGGCACCAGCACCAGTGCCTAAGGCCCAATTTTTCTGCCCCTGTTTAACAGGGGCATGTAATTACAATTTTTGAGGCAATACTTTGCAGCAGAGCTCATTCCTGCGTTCCAACTAGAGTATATGTGAGGGGTTGCAGTGTTGTGGCACCAGCACCAGTGCCTAAGGCCCAATTTTTCTGCCCCTGTTTAACAGGGGCATGTAATTACAACTTTTGATGCAATACTTTGCAGCAGGGCTCGTTTCTGCGTTCCAACTAGAGTACCTGTGAGGGGTTGCAGTGTTGTGGCACCAGCACCAGTGCCTAAGGCTCAATTTGTCTGCCCCTATTTAACAGGGGCGTGTAATTACAATTTTTGATGCAATACTCTGCAGCAGGGCTCGTTCCTGCGTTCCAACTAGAGTATCTGTGAGGGGTTGCAGTGTTGTGGCACCAGCACCAGTGCCTAAGGCCCAATTTTTCAGCCCCTGTTTAACAGGGGCATGTAATTACAATTTTTGAGGCAATACTTTGCAGCAGAGCTCGTTCCTGCGTTCCAACCAGAGTATCTGTGAGGGGTTGCAGTGTTGTGGCACCAGCACCAGTGCCTAAGGCCCAATTTTTCAGCCCCTGTTTAACAGGGGCATGTAATTACAATTTTTGATGCAATACTTTGCAGCAGGGCTCGTTCCTGCGTTCCAACTAGAGTATCTGTGAGGGGTTTCAGTGTTGTGGCACCAGCACCAGTGCCTAAGGCCCAATTTTGCAGCCCCTGTCTAACAGGGGCGTGTAATTACAATTTTTGAGGCAATACTTTGCAGCAGAGCTCGTTCCTGCGTTCCAACTAGAGTATCTGTGAGGGGTTGCAGTATTGTGGCACCAGTGCCTAAGGCCCAATTTTTCAGCCCCTGTTTAACAGGGGCATGTAATTACAATTCTTGATCTAATATTTCACAGCAGGGCCTGTTTCTGTGCCCACCAAGAGTGAGTGAGGACTTACAGTGTTGTGGCACCAGCACCACCACCACCACCAAAGGCCCAATTTTTCTGCCCCTGTTCAACAGGGGCATGTAATTACAATTCTTAATCTAATATTTCACAGCAGGGCCCTGTGAGAGCATACAGTGTTGTGGCCACAACAACACCTAAGGCCCAAATAGGGCAGGCCCCTACTTTCAAACATCCAACTAACAAACGACTCCTACTTGCAAACGGAAGGAGACAACAGGAAGTGAGATGAAATCTACCCCTAGGAAGGGAAATTCTCTCCTGTAAGAGTTAATATAGGAAAAATGTTTCTCCTTTCTACTGATGCTTTATCACCAATCATTGTTTCACAAAAAAAACACATTTTCAAAAAAAATTGTCATTGGGACAAAAAGTGAGGTGAAATCTTCTGAAGAGGAGCACAGACAGCAAAACAAATGTCACAGGGGTGATAACCCTTCCTATGTTTTCCAAAAAGCTTAAAATAGATTTTTTGGCTGGAACTAAACATGTTAAAAATGTACCAGTTCAAAATTACAAACAGATTCTACTTAAAAGTTTTTTTGCATTGTCCCCTGGGGC
This sequence comes from Lithobates septentrionalis, assembly GCA_037952835.1. NCBI lineage: Eukaryota > Metazoa > Chordata > Amphibia > Anura > Ranidae > Lithobates > Lithobates septentrionalis. The sequence goes on along the minus strand of JBBDGP010001411.1, from coordinate 194,971 downwards.
AGGACCCGGGTCCTCAAAACCTTTTTAGGACAATACCAAGCAAATTAGCCTTTAAAATGAGCACTTTTGATTTTGAATGTTTGAGTCCCATAGATGTCAATGGGGTTCTAACGTTCGTGCAAATTTTCGGTCCGTTCGCAGGTTCTGGTGCGAACCGAACCGGGGGGTGTTCGGCTCATCCCTAGTTACCAGGTTTGGACACATCTCAGGAGGGATTTTTGTCCACTCTTCTTTACAGTTCTATAAATCCTTAAGGTTTCTTGGCTGTTGCTTGGGAACTCGAAGTTTCAGCTCCCTCCATAAATTTTCTATAGGATTAAGGTCTGGAGACTGGCTAGGCCACTCCATGACCTTAATGTTCTTCTTCTTGAGCCACTTCTTTGCAACAACCTTGGCGGTATGTTTTGGGTCATTGTCATGCTGGAAGACCTATCCATGACCCATCTTCAGTGTTCTGGCTGAGGGAAGAAGGTTCTCTTCCAATATTTTACAATAAATGGCCCTGTCCACTTGCCCCCTAATGCGGCAATGTCAGTCTGTACCTTTATCAGAGAAAAAACCCCAAAGCATAATGTTTCTACCTCTGTGCTTGACTGTAGGGATGGTGTTCTTAGGGTCATAGTCAGCATTTTTCTTCTTCCAAACACAGCAAGTCCCCCTCCTCAAGACAACACATGTACAGTCATGCCAATGAACATCTAAATGATTCAGAAAAGTATTGTGAGAAAGTGCTGTGGTCAGATGAGACCACAATTGAGGTCTTTGGCATTAACTCGATTCCCCATGTTTGGAGAAAGAAAAATGCTGACTATGAGCCTAAGAACACCATCCCTACAGTCAAGTACAGGAAACCTTATGCTTTTGGGTGGTTTCTCTGCTAAAGGTACAGACTGACTTTGCCGCATTGAGGGGCTAATGGATGGTGCCATGTATTATAAAATATTGGATGATAACTTTCTTCCCTCAGCCAGAACATTGAAGATGAGTCATGGATAGGTCTTTCAGCATGACAATGACCCAAAACATACCGCCAAGGCAACAAAGGAGTGGCTCAAGAAGAAGCACATTAAGTTCATGGACTGGCCTAGTCAGTCTCCAGACCTTAATCCTATTGAAATTTAATGGACGGAACTTTGAGTTGCCAAGCGACAACCAAGAAACCTTAAGGATTTAGAGAAGATCTGTAAAAAAGCGTGGACCAAAATCCCTCCTGAGATGTGTGCTTGCCAACAAGGGTTTCTCCACCAAGTACTAAGTCATGTTTTGCTTGGGGATCAAATACTTTTTTCACTCACTGAACTTCAACTTAATTTATAACATTTGCATCATGTGTTTTTTTCTGGATTTGTGTTTGATATTCTGTCTCTATCATTTAAAATACAACTATGATAAAAAAATTTAGACCCTTAATTTCTTTGTAAGTGGGCAAACTTACAAAATCTGCAGGGGATCAAATACTTATTTCACCCATTGTATTGGACATGGCCAGTGTTGGAAGATCAGTGACAATTCTACATATAACACTATGCTGATTGTTGTGCTGATTTTTACCTTGTTTCCTTGAAAATTATCCTACTCATAAATTGGGATGGGCGAACGGTTCGGTCTGAGTATTAGTTTGGGCCAAACTTTCGTTGTTCAGACGTTCGGCTAACAGCCGAACAAACGGGTCGTTCGACCGTTTGTTCGGCCCCCCAAATGCATTGTGGCATTGAACAATGCATTGAGTGCATTGCAAGCCCTGATTGGCTGAAGCAGTGAAAACTTCAGCCAATCAGGGCACAGAGCACTGTCAGAGTCATGAGGTAAAAAAGGCCAGATGGCCAAACGCTGCGCTAGAAATATATACTTAAAATAAAATGAAACAAGAAAGAAAAGCTGCCAGCACCAAGAGTCTACAATACAAAACCCCAAATCATGAAATAAAAAATAAGTGCAGCACTAAAATCACTAAATTGATATTTCCAAAAAAATTTCACCAAAAATAAATATTGACATAATGAAATGGTGAAAACAAACATCAAAAGTAAAAAATATATGTAGCAGACAGAGAAGGTCTTTACCCAGGAGTGTTCCTAGGAGATAGTTGGGAGCAAGTGCAGCAAGGGGTTGCTAGCTGTGTGAACAGAGTTGTGTAGGAAGATGATCTGTGGGAGACAGGCAAATGCCTAAAGGACAGTGCAGAGGCCACCAGTCACACAAGCAACAGTCCATTCACTCCGGTTCAGTAAACAGTCTAGGTTTTTGGGAGACCGAATTCCCTGGGCTTGATGAGACCAACATATTGGTCTTTTCAGTCGGTAAGGAGAATATATACTCACCTCTGGTGTTCCGTCTCACTGGATGAGGGATTCTTTTTCACGATTTGATTGCTGCATCATCATCATTCATTATGTCAATATTTATTTTTGGTGACATTTTTTTGGAAATATCAATTCAGTGATTTTAGCGCTGCACTTATTTTTTATTTCACTGTCAGAGTCATGATTGGACACTGTCATCATGACTTTATCCAATCATGGCTCATTCCCGCCCCGCAGTAAAAAAATATTCTTTCAATGGCAGCCATTTTCAGTGTGATTTTGGTGTGGAGAGAGATAGAACAGGGCTCTGTTCAGTGCTATTAGTTAGTGTGCTATAGCACACTAACTAATAGCACTGCTATACTGTGCTATTTTGCTTCAATTGTCAGTGTAGAATATTAGTTGAGTGTCAGTCTAGGGATAGTGTGAGTGTAGTGAGGAGGACCATCATTCAGCTTTTCATAGCGTGCAGCTAGAGTAGGGACAGCTCAGATAGTTACAGTCTAGTGTAGTGAGACCATGTACGTAATCTCGACATTAGTATATAGCTAGAGTAGGGACAGTTCAGATAGCTTCAGTGTAGTGACGGTTGAACACCGTCTATTTGATTGCGTTACTGCCAGTTTAATGCCATATCGTATCGCGTGCGTAACTGCCAGTTTAACACCATATAGTTTTGTGTGCGTTACTGCCAGTTTAACGCCATATAGTTTTGCGTGCATTACTGCCAGTTTAAAGCCATATAGTTTTGCGTGCATTACTGCCAGTTTAACGCCATATCGTTTTGCGTGTGTTAATGCCAGTTTAACACCATATAGTTTTGTGTGCGTTACTGCCAGTTAAATGCCATATACAGTGGCTTGCGAAAGTATTCGGCCCCCTTGAACTTTTCAACCTTTTGCCACATTTCAGGCTTCAAACATAAAGATATAAAACTTTTATTTTTGTGAAGAATCACCAACAAGTGGGACACAATTGTGAAGTGGAACGAAATCTTTTGGATTTTTGAAACTTTTTTAACTAATAAAAAAATGAAAAGTGGGGCGTGCAAAATTATTCGGCCCCCTTGCGTTAATACTTTGTAGAGCCACCTTTTGCTGCGATTACAGCTGCAAGTCGCTTGGGGTATGTCTCTATCAGTTTTGCACATCGAGAGACTGAAATTCTTGCCCATTCTTCCTTGCAAAACAGCTCGAGCTCAGTGAGGTTGGATGGAGAGCGTTTGTGAACAGCAGTTTTCAGCTCTTTCCACAGATTCTCGATTGGATTCAGGTCTGGACTTTGACTTGGCCATTCTAACACCTGGATACGTTTATTTGTGAACCATTCCTTTGTAGATTTTGCTGTATGTTTGGGATCATTGTCTTGTTGGAAGATAAATCTCCGTCCCAGTTTCAGGTCTTTTGCAGACTCCAACAGGTTTTCATCCAGAATGGTCCTGTATTTGGCTGCATCCATCTTCCCCTCAATTTTAACCATCTTCCCTGTCCCTGCTGAAGAAAAGCAGGCCCAAACCATGATGCTGCCACCACCATGTTTCACGATGGGGATGGTGTGTTGAGTGTGATGAGCTGTGTTACTTTTACGCCAAACATATCGTCTTGCATTGTGGCCAAAAAGTTTGATTTTGGTTTCATCGGACCAGAGCACCTTCTTCCACATGTTTGGTGTGTCTCCCAGGTGGCTTGTGGCAAACTTTAGACGAGACTTTTTATGGATATCTTTGAGAAATGTCTTTCTTCTTGCCACTCTTCCATAAAGGCCAGATTTGTGCAGTGTACGACTGATTGTTGTCCTATGGACAGACTCTCCCACCTCAGCTGTAGTTCTCTGCAGTTCATCCAGAGTGATCATGGGCCTCTTGGCTGCATCTCTGATCAGTCTTCTCCTTGTCTGAGCTGAAAGTTTAGAGGGACAGCCAGGTCTTGGTAGATTTGCAGTGGTCTGATACTCCTTCCATTTCAAAATGATCGCTTGCCCAATGCTCCTTGGGATGTTTAAAGCTTGGGAAATATTTTTGTATCCAAATCCGGCTTTAAACTTCTCCACAACAGTATTACGGACCTGCCTGGTGTGTTCCTTGGTCTTCATGATGCTCTCTGCGCTTTCAACAGAACCCTGAGACTATCACAGAGCAGATGCATTTATACAGAGACTTGATTACACACAGGTGGATTCTATTTATCACCATCAGTCATTTAGGACAACATTGGATCATTCAGAGATCCTTGCTGAACTTCTGGAGTGAGTTTGCTGCACTGAAAGTAAAGGGGCCAAATAATTTTGCACGCACCACTTTTCAGTTTTTTAATTGCTAAAAAAGTTTAAAATATCCAATAGATTTCGTTCCACTTCACAATTGTGTCCCACTTGTTGGTGATTCTTCACAAAAAATTAAAATTTTATATCTTTATGTTTGAAGCCTGAAATGTGGCAAAAGGTGGAAAAGTTCAAGAGGGCCGAATACTTTCGCAAGCCACTGTAGTTTTGCGTGCGTTAGTGCCTGTTTAACGCCATATAGTTTTGCATGCGTTACTGCCAGTTTAACGCCATATAGTTTTGTGTGCGTAACTGCCAGTTTATAACGCCATATCGTTTTGCGTGCATTACTGCCTGTTTAACGCCATATAGTTTTGCATGCGTTACTGCCAGTTTAACGCCATATAGTTTTGTGTGCGTTACTACAAGTTTAACGCCATATAATTTTGTCCGATACTGCCAGTTTAACGCCATATCGTTTTGCGTGCATTATTGCCTGTTTAACGCCATATTGTTTTACGTGCATTATTGCCAGTTTAACGCCATATAGTTCTGTGTGCGTTATTGCCAGTTTAACGCCATATAGTTCTGTGTGCATTACTACAAGTTTAATGCGGCACAGTGGTGTAGTGGGTAGCACTCTCACCTAGCAGTAAAAAGGGTCGCTGGTTCGAATCCCAACCATGACACTACCTTCCTGGAGTTTGCATGTTCTCCCTGTGCCTGCGTGGGTTTCCTCCGGGTACTCCAGTTTCCTCCCACACTCCAAAGACATGCTGGTAGGTTAATTGTCTTCTGTCCAAAAAAAATTGGCCCTAGTATATGAATGTGAGTTGGGGACCTTGGAGTGTGGGCTCCTTGAGGGTAGGGACTGATGTGAGTGTGTACTCACTCAGGATGGACTGGTGTCTTTATTCAACCTTACTAACTATGTAACGCCATATAGTTTTGTGCGTTACTGCCAGTTTAACGCCATTTACTTCTGTGTGCGTTACTGCCAGTTTAACGCCATATAGTTCTGTGCATCACTGTATGTTTGGTGCATTATATTGCAGTATATTATAATGTATCCATGGAATGTGTCTGTGTAGTGTGAGTACTCAAATTAAAGGGCACCAAACACCTCTTTACATTGATTAAAGTGCATCTACGTACATATTTCAATTTCTCCTTTACATTTGCTTATAAGCACCGCCCCCTCCCTCCCAATAATGTCTGGAAGAACAACAAGGAGAGGCAGACGTTCCCTTGGCACTGTGAGGGGGCCAGCAACAAATGTGTCCACAGGCAAAGGTGGACGTGGTGGTCAGTCCTCAGGCAGGGCATCATTTCCTCTGTTTAGTGAGTTTGCCCGTGCTATCCAGCCACAGCATGCAGAGGAGGTGGTGCACTGACTTACTAAACCTTCCTCGTCCTCCTCATCCTCTGTCACACAAGCAGAGACAAGTGTGCAGTCCCCTGCAGTTGCCAGAGTGGATAAACCTGCCTCCTTGTCCACATCTATTCCTGCCATAGCCCTAACATCAGCTATTGAGGAGTCAGCTGAGTTATTTGACCACAGCGTCAGCCACTTGCTCCTTGAGGATGCCCAGCCATTACTTGATTCAGAAGCTGGTTCTGAGGTTGAGGATGACAGGAACATGAGCCTAGAGAGAGGGAGGAACACTGGTAGACAAATTGGCATTCGTGTTTCCCAAGCCGCAGCGTATTGCCAAATTGTCTCTAGTGGTAATGATGAAGATGGAGGAGATGGAGATTATGATGATGATGAGGTCACTGACTCGACTTGGATGCCAGATAGAGCAGAGGAGGAAACTGAAGGTGAGGTGTCACAACCCTAAGGAGGTCGGCATCAAGAAAAAGTAGAGAGCAGCCACCCTATTCCATCACCTTCTGCAGCTGTTATCTCCTGGCCCACTCACCACAGCTCAACTGTCTGGGCCTTTTTCAGCACATCTGCAGCAGATCGCACTGTTGCGATCTGCAAACTGTATCAAAGGCACATCAAACGTGGCAAAAACACCAACCATTTGGATACCACATGCCTAACAAGGCATTTAACTTCCAACCACTCAGCCCATTGGCAAGAGCACCTAAAAGCCACACAAAAGGGACACAAATATGTCCCTCCTCCTTACCCACTTCAATCTGCCCCTGCGATACCGAGTCATTACCTTTCAGCAGCCTCCACTGACAGGGATGATGGTATAGCACAGGGTGTCCAAGGTCCTAGCAGCTCATCTACCAGCAGCACACCACCAGCTGTAGACTTTAGCTGGCAAATTTCTCTGCCCCTTCTTCTGCAGCAGAAAAAAAAATACAGTCCCTGCCACCCACATGCCCAGTGCCTGAATGCAAGCTTGTCAAAGCTGTTGGCTCTCCAACTTCTGCCTTTCAGCCTGGTGGATTCTGCCCCCTTCCGTGAATTCGCACAATGTGCTGTACCACAATGGCAGGTTCCCAGTCGATACTACTTTTCATGTAAGGCCGTTCCTTCTCTCTACCATCACGTGGAAGGGAATGTTCTGGCATGGTTGGGCAAGGCAGTCAGCCATAAAATCCACCTTACTGCTCACACGTGGTCCAGCAAGCATGGGCAGAGATGATATATTTCATTTACAGCACAGTGGGTAACGCTACTTGCAACTCGAAAGGATGCAGGACAGGGCTCAGTGCTGCAGCTTGTTGTGCCCCCACGTCTCCATATAGCTGGTGGTGATGATGCCAGACCTGTGAGCTCTACCCCCTCCTCCTCCTCCTCGCCACATCCATGCCCTCCTCTGCAAAATTGTCCTATGATCATCAGGTACCCCCTAAGCGTTCAAAGGGCTTTTCCCAGAGTCAGGCTAAAAGGTGCCATGCAGTGCTTCAGCTGGTGTGTTTAGGGAACATGAACCACACCGGAGCAGAGATTCTTGCAGCTCTGCAAGGACAAGCCCAGAGGTGGTTCACACCACACCAGCTGGAGCCAGGAATGGTGGTGTCTAATAATGGCTCAAACCTCCTGTCGGCCCTTAGACAGGGAAAGTTGACACATGTGCCATGCCTGGCACATGTCCTCAATTTGGGGGTGCAGCGTTTCCTAAGTACGTACCCAGGGCTGCAAGATGTACTAAAGCAGGCCATAATGCCGCGTACACACGGTCGGACTTTTCGTCTACAAAAGTCCAACGGACGCTGACGGACTAAAGCTGGCTGGTAATCCGATCGTGTGTGGGCTTCTCCGGACTTTCAACATACTTTTTTAGCCTCAAATCCGACGTACTTTAGATTTGAAACATGCTTCAAATCTTTACTTCGTAACTACGACGGACCCCGAAATCCGCTCGTCTGTGTGCTAGTCCGACGGACAAAAAGCCACGCTAGGGCACCTATTGGCTACTGGCTATGAACTTCCTTATTTTAGTCCGGTGTACGTCATCACGTAAGAATTCGACGGACTTTTGTGTGATCGTGTGTAGGCAAGTCTGTTCGTTAGAAAGTCCGCCGCAAGTCCGTCGAAAGTCTGCCGAAAGTCTGCCGGAAGTCTGTCGGACAGGCTGTCTGACTTTTGTAGATGAAAAGTCCGACCGTGTGTACGCGGCATAAGAGTCTGTAGCCATTTCAGGTGGTCATACACAGCCAGTGCTCAGTTGGCAGAAATTTAGCGGGAATTCCACCTTCCCGTAAACCACCTGGGAATGCTGCAGCGTCCGTACGGCACAACGACAGGCTCAGACCGCCTCAGCTTTTTTTCCCCACGCCAATTGCTGATCATTAAGTACGCATGCACTGTATTGTCACCATTTGAGAAGGCCACAAGGATGGTGAGCAGTGACAGTGCATGCATCAGTGACACAATCCCTGTTGTGTTCCTGCTGGAGCAGACTCTGTGTGGCATTATGGACAGGGCACTGGAGGCAGAGTAGCAGGAGGAAGAGGAGGACTTCCTTATCCTTTCAAGACCCACTTTATGCAGACACCATCATTCCTATGTCACAGAACACACAGGAGGAGAGAGGGGAGGAGGATGAGGAGGAGGATTCTGGCACTTTCAGAGGCTTTGAAGAAGAGGAAGACATGCGTTAATCTGTAAGCGATGGCTTTCCAACCCCAGGACCCTTGGGAGTAGTACGTGGCTGGGTGGAGGAAGTTCCAGAGGCTGTCATCCTGAGTGACCCCGAGGAGTCTGCTTCTCAAGCCTCTGCAAATTTGAGGCGCATGGGCAACCTCATGCTTTAAAGCCTGCGAAAGGACCCAAGAATACGTGGCATAAAGGAGAAGGATGATTACTGGTTGGCAACCCTCCTTGACCACCGTTATAAGGGGAAGGTCTCTGAACTCATCCCTTCCCCACAGAGAGTGCAGAGGATAAAATCTCTTGAGGACACATTAAAGAGGATTTTATTGAACGTTTTTCCTGACCCTAGTAGGTTACAGTGTGGTGGAAAACATTGTTTTAAGTCTTCCGTTATTCAAGAAAGGAGCATTGGAGGAGGCATCCGCCTAAGTGAGGCATTTCGGAATTTTTTTAGTCCTCGCCGCCCAGGGCTGTCAGCTTCCACATCCCATCGGCAGCTTCTGCATCACATGGTGGATGATTACCTCGGGGCCACTGGGATCCACGGGCTTACTGGGTCATGAGAATAGACCACTGGCCAGAACTTGCCCAGTATGCTATTGAGTTGTTGGGCTGCCCTGCATCAAGTGTAATTTCAGAACAAGCATTCAGTGCTGCAGGAGGTTTCGTTACTGATCATAGAACGCATCTGTCCACAGACTCTGTGGACCGTTTGACTTTTATAAAAATGAATCAGTCCTGGATTACCAGCTATGAAGCTCCTGATGCCGATGTCACTGATTAAGTCTTTTTGGGATGTGGAATCTCTGCCTAGCTTTGTGGGTGTTCAATCATTTCATCTGGAAGAATCTTTTTGGTATAGATTTCATGGGCACAATTAACACCCAAAGACCAATTTTTCTGCACCTGTCTGACAGGTGCATATCATTGCAATTTTTTACAGCAAGGCAAATTCTTGCTTTCATCAAGAGTACCTCTAAAGGGTTATGGTGGGAAGGCACCACCGACAGCCAAATACCAATTTTTCTTCACTTGTCTGACAGGTGCATATCATTGCAATTTTTTACAGCAAGACAAATTCTTGATTACATCAAGATTATCTCCATAGGGTTACGATGGGAAGGCGCCACTGACACCCAAAGACCAATTTTAACGCACCCATTACTTCTATCCAAAGTCAAAGTGACACCAGAATGTATCCAAAAAATCTCAAATCTTGTTCCCAGTGCACTACATTGTGGCCTCATCATACACACTGGCTCCCCAACCTTTGCTGAGCTAAATAAAGGCAGCTTGCAGGTAAAATGTAAATTTTTTTGGCTTTATAAATTTAATTATTGCTGCAGCAGATTCTAGACATGGTACAGATCTGCCACTTTACAGTTAGACTAAGGGGCCCCCCTGACACTATATTGGAAGGAATTTTTCTTTTTTAGGCTTTCACTTTAAAAATCAAAAAATCACTGCTCATTTAAAAATGACGTTTTTCCCAAACTTTCTTTTTACTGATCCATGTCCCCCAGAGCAGGACTCGGACCCCTATAGCCTTCAAAATGGGCACTTTTGATATTTGACATTCGGGTCCCTTTGACTTTAATTGGGTTCGTTATTTGGGTCCGAACTTTTGCAGTGTTCAGAAGTTCTGGTCCGAACCGAACAGGGGACCGTTCGGCCCACCCCTACTCATAAAGGAAGGAGCTATTGTTTATATGAACCCCTGAACTATAAAAAAGTAATTTCACTTACTGGAGATGTCAAGCCATTTAGTATATTGAGCTCATACATTTTTCACTGGACTTGCTAAAGACTGATTATACCAGACCTCACCCTGACAGCAATTTATATTATAGTATAGACCCAAGGGTTCTGATAAATTACTATTGAAGGAAACACAATGGCAATAAATATTTTTAATTGACGAGGAGTATTGAAATTCAACGATGACTGCAGCCATAACACAAATTAATGAAGCTATTTATAAAACCTTAAATTTAGTAAGATAATAAACAACTACATGATGGATCAGTGTCATTATAGACATGCTGGTTTCCTCTGGGCAGTAAAACCAAGATATTGACAAAAAAGTTATACTTTCTGTGGTAGATTTCAAGGGTTTTTAAGATTACAAATTTAATCTCCACTTAAAGTGAAAATTATAGAGCAAAGAAACCTAAATCCTTTACGTCATGCAGAGTAATGACTTCCAAAAAGAAAATATGAGATATATTAAAAGGTTTTTGGTAAAGACATTATCTATACATTATCTATACTAACTATATTATTTTACGAGAGCTCTGATGGGAAACACTTCAGAAGGAGAGGTACAACTAATTCTATACACTTACCTTTTGAGCTATGAATATAGGCAATTTAATAACAGATGCACATGAACTATCTATTTTTTAGATTTGTTAATTCATGAATCGGGACTTATTATTTGTTTATAGGATTTGAATATTGTTTTTTCAACACACTCATTTTATTATGTTGGTGTATTTTTTATGAAATGTAAATTTGCATTTATTTCACATTTTTGCACTTTATAAATTTTGATTTTTGTCATTAATTTATATTGGAGTTTTATGCATATTAAGTATGGTATATTTTCTATCATGTTGTGTGTGTTAATTTAGCACCACACTACAGTATTTGATTTATTTATGCACTAATTTGGTTTTACAGATTTTGGTGTAGGATGCTTTTATGTGTTAAAATCTTCCCCAGCGCAGAATTATTTTTGTTTTTATATACCTACATATACTGTACATAGATGTATACTCAGAAACAGCAAACAGCGTAGCTAGGCAGTGGGAAAAGTAAATAGCTCACACTAACATGCAGGGACGTGAAAAGCTTCTTCAATACATTTCATCATAAAAAAAAGAAAAAATATATATAGAAAAAGGAAAATGGCGCAAGATATCACCAAAACATGCAAAAAAACAATAAAAATAAAAATAAAAGTAAAAATAAAAATAAAGTCCCAAATGTCCACAATGTCCAAAAAGAGACCGTATGGGGCTGCAATAGGGCGTATAAGTAGTAACAATACAAAGCACATATACGCTATGGCTAGGAAGTCCCAAAATAGCAGGATATGACAAAAAATCAAATAAGGATGATACTGGACACCAGCGGCTGCTCCCTTGGGAGTCGAAGTAAAACTCTGGAAGGCAATGTAGAGAAGGAGACAAGGTGCGCCAATCTAAGTGCAGTATCAAAACATATTTTAATGAAGATAATTAAAACTAACGGCCAAATGGCTACTCACAATGATTCAGTTAAAATCAGGCACACAAAAGTATGTAGATAGCCCAGAGACGTCTTGTCAGCTGCTCACAGTGCAGGATCCGAAAGGTGTATCAAGGTGCAAGGGGGGAGGCTGTCCACAGTAACGTAATCTTCGGCTGGTGGGTGCTGGGCTGTGGGGAGGAGGTTAAACCCAGATGTCTGCAAGGTGAAACCGGCGTGTGATTGGGCCCCAAAAACCAGGAACAGGAAACAGGAACCGGATGAGGACCAGTGTGGAGCGCACCTGACACTTTATTTTGCCGTATCCAGTGCCGTCACATGACTTCAACTCTACTTCTTTCTGATTCCAAAATCAGCCAGTGGGTTACTGAAAGCTTTCAGTAACCCACTGGCTGATACAGCAAAATAAAGTGTCAGGTGCGCTCCACGCTGGCCCTCATCCGGTTCCTGTTTCCTGGTTTTTGGTGCCCAATCACACGCGGGCTTCACCTTGCGGATATCTGTATTTATCCTCCTCCCCACAGCCCAGCACCCACCAGCCGAAGATTATGTTACTGTGGACAGCCTCCCCCCTTGCGCCTTGATACACCTTTCGGATCCTGCACTGTGAGCAGCGACATGACATTTCTGGGCTATCTACATACTTTTATGTGCCTGATTTTAACTGAATCATTGTGAGTAGCCATTTGGCCGTTTGTTTTTATTATCTTCATTAAATTATGTTTTGATACTGCACTTAGATTGGCACACCTTGTCTCCTTCTCAATACATTTCATCAATGCCCCTTCCTAAGATAGACCAGTCTATTGCCGACTCATTGAATACTCCCTTCTGTACAGAGGAAATACTTCAAATGATTAAGGCACTTCCATCTGGCAAGAGCCCAGGTCCAGGCAGCCTTTTGAGAGTATTCTATAAACAATTTCAAGACGCTTTAGCCCCCATTCTAGATTCTACTTTCAACTCAAATTCCAACATGTGCTCTTTCCCTCGACAATCTCAGAAAGCCCATATCTTTCTTAGCCATAAAGACCAGAAAGATCCTACTGATTGCTCAAGCTACCATCCCATTTCTCTAATTTATGTTGATCTTAAAAATTGATGCAATTATTAGTCTACATCAGGTTGGTTTTGTTCCAATCCACGAAGCACGGGATAATACTAATAAAATATTATCCCCTATTTCTCACTGCCAGTCATTGAAGGCCCCTTTATGCCTCCTTTCATTGGACACCGAAAAGGCGTTTGATCGTCTAGATTGGGTATTCTTGAAAACAACACTTGAGCAAAGTGGTCTACCTCAGGACCTGATGTACAAAATAGTGGCCCTTCATTCATGTCCAACAGCTCATATTAGGGTAAATGGTTTACTTTGGTACCCTGTCTGCATATCTAACGGGACCCGCCAAGGATGCCCTCTCCCGCCACTTCTCTATATACTTGCAATGCAGCACTTAACGACGGCTATACACACTAATAATTCAATACACGGAGTGGACATTGCTGACAAGCAATACAAAATTATTATATATACTATTTGTGGATGATATTTTGTTCCACACTACTAATCCACTAATAGCCTTTCCTTCACTGTAAAAGGAATTGGAATTTTTGGTACCCTGAACAACTTTAAAATGAATGCAACAAAATCATATATCTTAGATATTTCACTCCCTGTAGGTACCCAATACTCTCTGACTGACTCTATTAAATATCTGGGAGTACAAATACCCTCGAAACACTACAAATTATAGACGATAAATTATTGCCCGCTTTTGTCCACTATGCAGCAAAGCCTTGAGATATGGTCATCTATGCGACACTCCTGGTTGGGACGAATTTCCCTCTTCAAGATGGATATTCTCCCCGTATTCCTTTACATCTTCCAAATCAATTCTGATCTGGGTCCCACATTCATTTTTCTGATTGGTGGGGTCTATTCTACTTAAATTAATGTGGCCTAGATCCATAGCTAGACTTAAATATTAAATGACCTCCCTCCCATGGTTGCTCCCATCGATTGCCCACCTCCAGCCCAGCTAACACTCTTGCTTTCTTCACTTTTATATGTCTGGGACAAGGCCATTATAAAATATTGTTAACTCCGATATTGGGCAACTCTGAGTTTCTACTTGGTTTGTCAGATAAGGGATTTCTCTGCTGGCAATCATTACCACTACCATCTGGCATTCACTGACCTTGGAGGGCTTGAAATCCTTAGGAGAGCTTAGCTTCCTCTCTTGTTCCTATAGAGGACAGTGGCTTCAATATTTTCAACTATGTCATTTCTATGTGTGGTTGGGTAAGGAGTGGCACTGCAGGGACCTGACTCTGAAGAGTTGTGCCTTTCTGACTCAAAGCATTTAGGTGTTCTATCTAAAATATGTGAAAAGGAAATGTCACCAGCACACCAGGATCTCCAAAAAATGGGTCCAAAACTTTAATCACATAGTATGAAAAAGTAAAAGCAACGTTTTTGAGCCACACAGGACCCCTTCATCAGGCATGTGACATGCATGCCTGATGAAGGGGTCCTGCGTGGCTCCAAAATGTCACTTTTACTTTTTGATACTATGTGATTTAAGTTTTTGACCCATTTTTTGGAGATCCTGGTGTGCTGGTGATATTTCCTTTTCATGATTACATTCAGTTCCAGCCGATGTTCATTTTAGCACCCAATTTAAAATACATCCATTTGTGCTGGAACGTGTGTTTGGGAGTATTGCATTGGACTATGTAAAATATATGGCACTCTACTGTTTCATGTATTCCCCAATCGTCCTTTTTATATTCGAGACTTGGAGCGAGAATTAGGCAACAGATTCGCTTTGGAAGACTGGGATAAAGCTTTCATCCTTACATTTTAATCCACTTCAGCCTCCCACTCACAGGAAAAAATGAAAAAATCCTAACTAGAGGGTGTCATTGCCCAACCTTATTAAACAAGATCAACCCAGGTATACTAGATCAATGTTAGAGATGTGGCGAGTCGAGAGGTACACATCTAGATGTGTGGTGGTCAAGTCCATCAATAAAACCATTTTGGTCAGCTATATTCCAGCTCAGCCACCTGATTATGGGCAAGATATGGCCGGAGACCCCTGAGGTTGCTCTCCTCTCCATGATCCCGGGATCAATTAAATCCATTAAACAGGGAATATTCAAATTCTTGTTGATAGTAGGGAAACCATTGATCCCCAGACACTGGAAATCCCCAGTAATACAGATGATATGGGAATGGGTAGTGGAAGTGAACAATACTATACATAAGGAAGAGATGGTAGCTAAAGCGCATGAAAATCACCCCAAGTTTAGGGAAGTCTGGACCCCGTTGATTGAAATTCTTGATTCCTCCTCACTCCTATCCTTTATGAGTGAATAGATACTGACACACTGTCCTTGAAAGTCATATCTAGTCATTTCTCAGGGTCAGATATTATGAGACATTAGACATAGATACAGATTTACTTCTTTCTTGGTAGTCATGTATGATTGACTCGCTCTGGAGGACGCAACTTCAATCTTATCTTTCCCTTTTCCTTTTTCTCTTTTTTTTTTCTCTCTCTTCCTTGTTTTTTTAGTACCCTGGTTCCCCCTAACATGTGGAAAATGTGGCCTCGATGGTAAATATTTTATTATTATACAATGGTTTAACTTGTTTTTGCAATAACTGAAGGATAAGAGAACATGCTATAAATTATACTTTTGGAAGTCATATTTGAGCCATGTAAATGTTATTACTGTGAGAGTTTCCTTTTTTTGGAATAGATACTGGGTGAGTGGCTAACGTTTCTAGTAACCGCTAGCTAAGTTGGGTATTCCAAATGGTATACAAATGTATGGTTCCTTAACCTCCCTGGCGGTTTTCCCGAGTGTGGCTCGGGGTTAAATTTCAGCACCATTAGCGGTAACCCCGAGCCACACTCGGGATTGCATTGCAGGATCCTGGTGCGGTATACTTACCTTGTCCCCAGGATCCTGTCCCCCCCCGCTGTGTCCGTGGGCTCTGTCCTCTGCCCGATGCCTCTGTTTGCTGGGCTCCATTCTCTGCAAGCGTCGTGACGCAGGGGGGCGGAGCCCGGCGGCAAATTCAAAAAAGTGAAAAATCATAATACATACAGTACACTGTAATCTTACAGATTACATTACTGTATGAAATCATTTCACCTCCCTTTTGTCCCCAGTGCTTTGTCCAATGCCCTGCATGTAGTTTTATATTATATATACTGTTCTTTCTGCCTGGAAACTTGAGATTTGTCCATAGCAACCAAAAAGTGTCCCTTTACGTCAAAAGTGGTTTTAGACCAGCTAGAAAACAGTGATAGTAAATTAGAACACTTGCAGAATTGAGTGATAGTGAATCATGGGGAAATTAATTTTATCATTATTATATTATTATTTTTTATAATTATTTATATTTATTTATTATAATTTATGATTTTGTGTTTCAAACTTCAGCATACCTGGGATATCTACTAGACTCTTGGTGGACAGATTTAAGTGTGTTATTGCTAAGAATTACAGGCCTACAATATAAAACGCCAAATTTCTATGCAAAATAATTGTACCACTCTGAGATGCAAAAATCTGACATAATCATATCGCCAGGGACGCTAAAGCTTTTTTATTGTAAGTAGTTTCATTCTAAGTTGTAAAGAAAAGATCTATGTATAACTGGAGATTGGAGTATTGCTCAGGAAGCTGTTCAGTTTAACAATATATTTCCTGCAGTTTTTCCTTCACATGTAAGAAGCATATGCACATAAGAACATTGCACATTATTTTATCAGGAAGATGTAAAGGTTTGCATAGGAAATGCGGGTAGTAGATGCGCACAACAAGCTCAGAGATCGGTAGGTAGGCTCAGCAACATGGGATGAAGAAGGTCTTGAATGAAATGTTGTAGCCGAATAGGTTGAGCAAATTCAGGCATACCACAGATTTTGACATTATTACATCTGTCCTCCAAATCTGCTAGTTTTGCTTACAGCCAATTAAAGTCACCCTTCCTGTCATTGTGGGAATTGACAAGTACATTAAAAGAGGTAGCACATTCTCCCATTTTCTGTTCAATATGATCTGCTCTGTCTCTAATACTAGATCTGCCACTAATTGTTGCATACGGGACATCAAATCTAAATGTGAGGGACCATATGAAGCAACACACCCTTAACAAAGAGGGTTCTTTCCCAGGGGACCCACCTACCTTAGAACCTTGTCCTCATGTTGCTGATGGGGAGGTTTTGCTAACCTCTGTGGACTGTATACACGAGACGAGCGTGTTTATCCTGCCTCACCGGGATTGATCATCTCAAGGCCCAGGCTGGGTTTAAGCCACTTGCCCCAATTTAGCTTACTTCTGGTAAGCACATTACCTCACAAAGTGTTCCAGATTTATGCCTGTTCACCACATATTTACTCTGGATGAAATCCACGTCACTCATTTATGACAAGATTTATGTTTGATTTATACAAGGGACTATTTAATGCACATGGGTCTACACTTCACAATATTGATTCCTATTATGTTGTTCGTTTATAGCATGGTTTCTCTGTTATACATAAATGTATATGTTAGTTAATTAAGGCCTTACTTGCTGAATGTTTATTTTCTTGCATATAAAATGCTTTTATAAACATCACCATCAATAAAACTTCTATTGACACTTGTGATAAAAGCTTATATGATATGTGTATAGGCAGTGGCGGCTGGTGAAGTTTTTGGATGGGGGGGGTGCCAGACCCCGCCCTTCCTTTTTGACCCCATCCCACTTCTCATAAGCCCCACCCCTTATAGAATCCACCCATTCATTCCCTGTAGTACATCATATGCCAGGCTCTACATTATACACAGGGCTCTGTAGATCATATACCAGGCTCTACATTATACACAGGGCTCTGTACATTATATACCTTGCTGTACATTATACACAAGTCTCTGTACATCCTATACCAGGCTGTACATTATACACGGGGCTCTGTACATCATATACTAGGCTGTACATTATACGCAGGGCTCTGCACATCATATACCAGGCTGTACATTATACACAGGACTCTGTACGTCATATACCGGGCTCTACATTATACACAAGGCTCTGTACGTCTTATATACCAGACTCTACATTATATACCGGGTTCTGTACATCATATACCAGGCTCTACATTATATATTGGGCTCCGTACCTCATACTGTACACCAGTCTCTACATTATTCACAGGGCTCTGTACATTAAATACCAGGCTGTACATTATACACAGGTCTCTGTACATCATACACAGGGCTCTGCACATCATATACCAGGCTGTACATTATACACAGGGCTCTGCACATCATATACCAGGCTGTATATTATACACAGGGCTCTGTACATCATATACCAGGCTCTACATTATACACAGGGCTCTGTACATTCTATACCCGGCTCTACATTATACACAGGGCTCTGTACATTATATACCAGGCTCTACATCATACAAAGGGCTCTGCACATCATATACCAGGCTCTACATTATATACCGGGCTCTGTGCCTCACATATTAAGCGCTACATTATATACCAGGCTTTGTACCTCCTATACAAGGCTCTACATTATACACAGGGCTCTGTACGTTATATACCAGGCTCCCTTAATTTACTGGGCTCTGTACATCATATACAAGCTCTACATTATATACCGAGCTCTGTGCATCATATACCAGGCTCTACATTATACACAGGGCTCTGTACATTATATACCCGGCTCTACATTATACACAGGGATCTGTACATTATATAACCAGCTCTACATTATACACAGAGCTCTGTACATTTTATACCAGGGTCTACATTATACACAGGGCTCTGTACATCATATACCAGGCTGTACATTATACACAGGGCTCTGCACATCATATACCAGGCTCTACATTATACTGTATACTGGGCTCTATACCTCATATACAAAGCTCTACATTATACACATGGCTTTGTACATCATATTACATCATATACCAGGCTCTGTATTATATACTGGGCTCTGTACATCATAGACCAGGCGCTACATTATACACAGGGCTCTGTACATTATATGCCCGGCTCTACATTATACACATGGCTCTGCACATCATATACCAGGCTCTACATGGGCTCTGTACCTCATATACCAAGCTCTACATTATATACCGGGCTCTGTACCTCCTATACCAGGCTCTACATTATACAAAGGGCTCTGTATATCATATACCAGGCTGGACATTATACACAGGGCTCTGCACATCATATACCAGGCTGTACATTATACACAGGGCTCTGTACATTATATACAAGGCTCTCTACATTATATTCCAGGCTCTACATTATATACTGGGCTCTGTACATCATATACCAGGCTCTACATTATATATCGGTGTTGCCATATGGGTTTATGTGAAATCTCCATTAATAACTGTAAAATATTGTAATAATGAATATATTTCATTTTGCTGGCATCTATGAAAGTCGGGCAAAAGGATTTCATTGAAGCTTTTGTTAAGAGCAGACAATGTGGGCCAAGGCTTGTATATACAAACAATGGAGAGCCAATTCCATTGTTTTACACCTACTCACTTCAAAGGGTCCCATGCTGGGATATGCATTGGAGGGAGCCCAACCCATAATCAACTTCCAGGGGAAATTCAATTACATCTCCTTCCCAGAATAGTCACAAAAATTTGCATGAAAGGGGGCCGACTTATGGAGTATTGGGTGATTGGGTTTTCTGAGCTACAAGATGGCCAGTCTGGCCTAAAGGACATGTCTGAGTCACCTAGGCTGTATAAAGGATTAGATAATTAGCTCATGTTAATTAGGTTACAGTTGTATTGTTAGAGGAGGTTCCAACGGCATATAAAGTTTTGTAATTTTGATTCTAAATAAAATAGTCCATGTTAGCATCTAAGCAAGTGTCGCCTTGTTTTATGCTTGGGAGCGGTTGGAATATCTGATATCTGTATTCAGACTACAAGGAAGTGGTATACTAACGGAAGCACTCAATCGCAGTGTTTGGCGATAAAGGGAAACCTGACCTTGAGGACTTGCGAGAATATAGAGAGGCTATGCTCGGTCTTGCAGGGGTCTCAGAGCTCAAACCTGATCTGGACCATTTGCTAAGGAAGGAAAAGCATCTGGAAAGGACATACAGGAAACTGCTAGAACACGTTCAGCAGCATGCCAGAGAATCAGCAGTGGAAAATCTGAAGATTGCCGTCCCCAAACCTGAAGTGCTGACCACAGGGCAGAGCTCTGCTAACCTCTGCCCAGCACTGATAACATCTTCTGGGTTCCATGGACAGGAGATGGTGAACCTCTATCCCCAGACACCAGTTATAGAGGTAGGGGATTTAATAGACTTTTCTGCTGAAAGAACAACCTGATGAGCCTCCAGCTGAAGATCTGGTAACTGAACAGAGGGTCCAAGACCTCTGCCCCACACTTTTAGCAATTCCAGAGACTGGGGATTTAATAGATGTTTCTGTAGAGGAGGAACCACCTAGCAAACCCCCAGCAGAAGTGCTGGCAACCGGACAGAGGGTCCAAGACCTCTGCCCCACACCTGTGGCAGTTTCGGAAGCTCAGGGTGAGAAGGTGGCAATCACTTCCCAGCAGGAGATACAGGGGGAGAAGGGAGAGGAGGTGTTTGTTGTCCCTCCCCAACAGTTGGCCAGGGTGGAGGAAGCGGCCTTTCCTCCCCAGCAAAGATCCGTGCACCTGGGAGACAGTACCATAGACATGTCGTCCCAGCAGCCAGATGAGGGAATGGAAAAGGAAGCAGCCGGCTCCCCTTTCCAATGGCAGCTACACAGTTTGGGAGTGGAGGAAGCCAGCCTCCTGCCCCAAAGGTTAGCTGGAGTGGAGGATTCAGAGTCCCCAGCAGAAGTGCTGGCAACAGAGCAGAGTGCTACCAACCTCTGCCCAGCACTGGCAACAACTGTGGAGTTCCAGGGAGCCGGCGCAGTTGGCCCCTCTCTCCGACGACAAGCTGATGTAGTGGAGCTGCTATTCCCAGCTGAATCGCTGGCAACAGGGCAGAGCACCGCTGGCCTCTGCCTAGCACCTAGTGTCTCTCTACAGCTTCAGGAAGCAGGGGTGATCGGCCCCTCTGTCCAGCAGCAGACTGAGCCCAGGAATGTTAAAAACAATCCAGCTGAAGCACTGGCAGCCAGACAGAGAGTAAATGACCTCTGCCCCACACCTACTGAGGTCAACTATTCCTTGCAGCCAAGAAAGGAGATCATGCTCAGACTATGTGAGTTCACTCTGCCTGACTAATGCATGTCCAGACCAGGTTGAGGTCTGGGACCTTGTTAGTCAACCTTTGATGGGGGAGAAATGTGACCGACTCACCCGGGACAGAGGCTATTGGAGGGGACTGAACACAAGCCTCTTGCCCACCGATTATGGGCCCTGGCATTTGGGGAATGGTGCTCTCTGTGAGCTGTATGCCTGGGGACCCTGGGGTTGGTGTTACTTTGGATTTAGCTCCATGTCCCCTCAAAACACACAGACTCTGGGAACCCTTTATATGCCATATTAGAATGGTGACTGATTCATACCGTTGGGACTCCTACTGTTAAATGCTAATGTCATCAATTCCAGCTACCTGTCTGTTGTCTGCTATAATGTGTTTATTGTAAATAAATCTAGTGTGGCTCTAAGAGTCTTTTCACCCATTGTTGTTTGTGTTCATTAACTTTGCTATTGTGATAATGTTGATTGGGTTTTCTGAGCTACAAAATGGCCAGTCTGGCCTAAAGGTCATGTCTGAGTCACCTAGGCTGTATAAAGGATTAGATAATTAGCTCATGTTAATTAGGTTACAGTTGTATTGTTAGAGGAGGTTCCAACGGCATATAAAGTCTTGTAATTTTGATTCTAAATAAAATAGTCCATGTTAGCATCTAAGCAAGTGTCGCCTTGTTTTATGCTTGGGAGCGGTTGGAATATCTAATATCTGTATTCAGACTGGGAGGAAGTGGTATACTGACGGAAACACTCAAGCGGAGTGTGGGACGTTCCGTGACACCCTCTAATCATGATCCAAGCTAGGCCAACCAATGAGACATCAGCCTAGTTTGATATACTCAGAGCCAAGGGGAGGTAACTCTCTCTGTTGGGGAGACGAGGCACCAGGATGAGACCTTGGTAAGAATGGGTAATTATGGGAAAGGAATGCCCTTTTACCTGTGTGACAGATCCTATCCCACACTCCACTGAGTGCTTCCGTCAGTAACACGGCTTCCTCCAGTCTGACCATCAGAGAGATATATTATTATAGCTTCATTGAATACAAGTTTAGCCGAAAATAGCTTGTAGAATCTTGAATGCTTTATTGGACAGAATACAGCCTTTTTATACACATTTAACACAAGGGGTTAGATAACGAGGTTGGGATGACTCATGGATACTCCCCCCTCCCCTCTAGCAAAAACTTAAAAGACAATAATATAATTAACATGTTAATTAACACAACACTTAAGGCAGCCCTGGTGACCAGACAGTTCGTCACCGCAGGTTAATGTGATCAGCTCTTTCAAGAATCATGTATTGCTCAGAATAAACAACCAAGAATAGTCTTTGGGCAAGTCCAAAAAAAATAACAAAAAAAAGATTAATATAGAAATACCAAATAACAGGGTGAATGTGGACAGAAAAAGGTCCTTGCAGCCAGTGTCCGCGACAACTTGCAACTAAATACGTTTGTAAATTACTGTTTTAAGGAATGTACTCTGTATTCCTTCATGTAAATATTTTATTTCAACCTAAAATTTTCTTCCTTGATGTAAGGCTATAGATATGACTGTGTATTAGCTGGACTTTCAACTGCTTCCTAATAAACGTTATTATATTAGAACTTTCACTCTTGGTCAAAGAACTCTCATTTAACCCACATCATATGTATATCATATATATGAGATATAAAAAATCTTAAATATAGATTTTTCAGGGTAACACCGGGCTCTGTACATCATATACCAGGCTCTACATTATACACAGGGGTATACACAGGGCTCTGTACATTATATACCCGGCTCTACATTATACACAGGGCTATGTACATTATATACCAGGCTCTACATTATATACCGGGCTCTATAACTCATATACCAGGCTTTACATTATATACCGACTCTATACCTCATATACCAGGCTCTACATTATACACAGGGCTCTGTACATCATATACCAGGCTCTACATTATACACCAGGCTCTGTACGTCATATACAAGGCTCTACATTATACACTGTGCTCTGTACATCATATGCAAGGCTGTACATTATACACAGGGCTCTGTACCTCATATATCAGGCTGTACATTATACAAAGGGCTCTACACATCGTATAACAGGCTCTACATTATATACCGGGCTCTGTACCTCATACACCAGGCTGTATATTATACACTGGTCAATGTACATCATATACCAGGCTGTACATTATACACAGGGCTCTGCACATCATATACCAGGCTGTACATTATATACCAGGCTCTACATTATACACAGGGTTCTGTACATTATATATCAGGCTGTACTTTATATACCGGGCTCTGTACATTATATACCAGGCTGTACATTATACACAGGTCTCTGTACATCATACACCAGGCTGTACATTATTCACAGGGCTCTGCACATCACATGCCAGGCTGTACATTATACACCAGGCTTTAAATATCATATATCAGGCTGTACATTATACACAGGGCTTTCTACATTATATACCAGGCTCTACATTATACACAGGGGTCTGTACATTATATACCAGGCTCTACATTATATACCGGGCTCTGTACATCATATTACATAATATACCAGGCTCTGCATTAAATACCGGGCTCTGTACATCATATAACAGGTGCTACATTATACACAGGGCTCTGTACATTATATGCCCGGCTCTACATTTTTTTGTTTCAATGTTTTTATTCAAGATTTTGCGTCGTACATACAATGAGACATTGAGCACAATGTCATTACAATCACAAAATCATAAAACCTGTTGAGATGCATTGACAGTTTTGGTATGCAAATAAAATACGGAAGATGTACAATCAAATAGTAACTTAAAAAACTTGGATGGAACGGTTACAACTATAGGATGTCTTTAAATTAAAATGGTACATCATACCCTTTTGAAGAACTCTGTACTGACTTGTAGCGTGCAGTACTCAGGGAGATCAGGTATTTAGCTACAGCACCCAAACACCCCCGTCGGGATCTAACTGTGCCTGGGTGGAAGCTTCCTCTGCCTGGCTTTGAGTTGCCATTTACCGATCTCCTGGTCGTGTGATGCTTTCAACAGAGTGGTTTGGTTATGGCGGCTCTGTCCAGGTAATATCGTATGAGTGCGGAGTAATGGTCCGACATAAAAGTTCTGTCTGTGGGGCCAGTATTTGATTATAGGGGGGGCTGGGGAGGGAATATAAAATGGGTAAAAGGGTTATGGGGGAAGGGAAGGGGATGTATCCATAGAGGTGTATCCTGATCGTGTAGTAGATAGCCGGTTCAGCCCCTCAGGTCAAGCTACAGGGAGTCAGAAAGGAGGTTACGGTATTCTGCGGATTCCTTAAAATGTAACCAGCATGCCTATGATGTATGAAATTTGGAAGGGGTGTCTCTCGACTGGTGAATTAGATCCTCCATCTCAGCTATCTTACCCACTCTACGTAAACATTCGGATATACTAGGAGGAGAAGTAGACTTCCAATGAGTGGGTATGCAAAGTTTTGCAGTGTTAATCAGGTGTAAGGTAAGCGACTTTTTTGATGCCCCTTGTGGGATGGAAGTGTGGTGGAGTAAGTATTGGGCTGGAGTAAAGTCCGGGGTGTAGGTCGTGATTTGTGAAGTAAGCCGGTGTATCTCCGGATTAGGGGGCATTCCCACCATATGTGCAACAGTGATCCGCGTGTGCTGTTGCACCGCCAGCATAGTGGAGGGGTGCCAGGATGGAATCTGTGGATTATATCAGGAGTTCTATACCACCGTGAGAGAATTTTGTATCCGTTTTCCTGAGTGGAAACGTTTAAGGATCCTTTATGTATGTGAGTAAGGATGCGGTCCCACTCAACGTGAGTTAGTTCAGTATCTAGTTCTTTTTCCCATTTTTGGCTGGCAGTGTCATCTTTAGTAGAGATTTTAGCGAACAGTAAGGCATACATATCCGATATGACATGCCTTTGTGGTTCAGATCTGGTGCACATAGCTTCTAAAGGCGTTAGATCTCTATCCCATCGGGGAAGCGGGGTGGAATTGAACAAGAAATGTCTGTAGGAAGTTAAAGAAGGAAATATCTGTGTCCGGGAGTTTGGACGGGAGGGTTTGGAAAGAGATCATCTTCCCTTTGTCGAAGAGGGCTCCTGCTCTGATTGAGTGCTTTATGGGCCTGTCAAACTTACTCAGGTGTGTTATTTCCGGAGGGAAGTCTGGGTTTCAGTCTAATGGGGTCAGAGGGCCGAGTGAGAAAGCAATGTCCATCTTATTGCAGACAGGGCAGAATATCTGTAAAGTTGGGCCGATTAGGGGATGTGACAAAATCTCCCTCGGGGTCCCGTGAGAGCTTATCCATGGGAAATGATGGATTGGGAATGGGGAGAAAGCTTCCTCAAGGCCAATCCATGACTTAAGTCTGCTGTGCAGATGCCAATTTACAATTCTGGCCAGATGGCATGCCCAATAGTACTTTCTTATGTCCGGGATACCGATACCACCCTTCAGTTTGGGCGTCACTAGTTTCTCCCATCTTATACGTGGATTTTGGTCAGCCCATATAAATTTCAAACACAATTTTTTGTAGGTGGTGAAGAAAGAGGGGGGAAGTTTGGTCAGTACAGTCTGTAGTAGATATAAGAGTCTGGGAAGTATGTTCATTTTCAGGATAGCTGCCCTCCCAAACCATGAAAAAGAGCCCCTATTCCAATCTTGGAGGTCTGTTTGTATAGTCTTAATAATGGGTAAGAAGTTTCTGGTGTAGAGATCATCTAGTTTAACTGGTAACTGGATACCCAGGTAGGTGATGGCCTGTGTTTCCCACTCGAAAGGGAAGTTGGCCTGGCATTGCAACATTAACGAGTCGGGTAAGGAAACATTAAGGGCCTTAGATTTTGCAAAATTAATTTGGAGGTTAGAGAGGGATTTGAAGAGAGAGAGAAGTCCTTTAGGAGATTGGGAATCATGGTTATGGGGTCAGTGAGAAATAGAAGGATGTCATCAGCCTATCTGGCCAATTTTTATTGGTTATCCTTAAGGCCCCTTTCACACTTGGGCGGTAGGGGGCGTCGGCGGTAAAACAGCGCTATTTTTAGCGCTGTTTTACCGCGGTATTCGGCCGCTAGCGGTGCGGTTTTAACCCCCTGCTGGTGGCCGAAAAAAGGGTTAAAACCCCTCGTATAGCGCGGCTATAGCCGCGGTATTACCGCGGTATAGCCGCGCTGTCCCATTGATTTCAATGGGCAGGAGCGGTGAAGGAGCGATGAATACACCGCTCCTTCACTGCTCCAAAGATGCGGCTTGCAGGAGATTTTTTCTTCTCCTGCCAGCGCACCGCTTCAAACAGCGGAAGCTGTTTAGGGGCGGTTTGCAGACGCTATTTTTAGCGCAATAACGCCTGAAAACCGCCCCAGTGTGAAAGGGGCCTAATTGTAACTCCTTTGACAGTTGGGTTAGTCCTAAGCCTGCAAAGCATGGGTTCCAGTGTGAGGATGAATATAATGGGGGATAAAGGGCAGCCCTGCCGAGTTCCGTTTGACAGGGAGAAGGCATCCGACAGGTGACCATTGACACTGATTCTCGCCGTTGGGGACGAGTAAAGGGCAAGAATATATTGAAGCATACGGTCTCGAAATCCCATTTTGCGTAATGCTTCCGTCATGTAGTCCCAAGCCACTCTGTTGAACGCCTTCTCCGCATCGAGGGAAAGAAAAAAGCCTGGGGTGTTAGATGATGATAGCCAGTGATGGATGCTGATGGCCTTCAGGGTGTTATCCCGGTGGATTAAGCCCGCTGGATCCAAAGATACTAACGTGGGGAGTAAAGGAAGTATGCGGTTCGCCAATATTTTTGCGTATAGTTTCATGTCGACGTTTATGAGTGAAATGGGTCTATAGTTTGAAACCAATGTTGTATCACTGCCTTGCTTGGGAATCATCGTAATCATCGTAATGTGTGCCTCTAGGATGTCCGGATTGGTAGTGGGGGAGGTGGGCACTGTGTTAAAAGTGTTCAGGAAGTGTGGGATTAGCGTGTCTTTGAATGTTTTGTAATAGCTAATGGAAAGGCCGTCAGGGCCTGGGCTTTTGCCCGGTTTCATTTGTTTAAGGGCTATAATAGTCTCTTCTCATGTAAGTGGTTTGTCTAGGTTGGCGGCCTCCTCTTCTGAGATGGGTTGTGGGTCATAGTGGGTTAACCTCCCTGGCGGTATGATTCTTTCTGATTTTAGGTGCTGAAAGCGGTACAATTATTTTGCATGGAAATTTGGCGTTTTATATTGTAGGTCTGTAATTATTAACAATAACACACTTAAATCTGTCCAAACAAGAGTCTAGTAGATATCCCGGGTATGACAAAGTTTGAAACACAAAAAGATAAATTATAATATAATAAAAAAAAAATAATAATTAAAAAAAATAAAAATAAATAGTAATAAAATACATTTCCCCACGATTCACTATCGCTCAATTCTGCAAGTGTTCTAATTTACTATCGCTGTTTTCTAGCTGGTCTAAAGCCATTTTTGACGTAAAGGGACACTTTTTGGTTGCTATGGACAATCTCCAGTTTCCAGGCAGAAAGAACAGTATATGCAATATAAAACTGCATGCAGGGCATGGGCCAGAGCACTGGGGACAAATGGGATGTGAAATGATTTCATACAGTACTGTAATCTGTAAGATTACAGTACTGTATGTGTTATGCTTTTGACATTTTTTTGAATTTGCCGCCAGGCTCCGCCCCCGTGCGTCGCGACGCTCGCAGGGAACGGAGCCTGGCACAGAGAGGCTTCGGAACAGGACACAGCCTGCGGACACTGCGGGGGACATCGCAGCATCCTGGGGACAAGGTAAGTAACGCCGCCCCAGGATCCTGCAATGCGATCCCGAGTGTGGCTCGGGGTTACCGCTAATGGTGCTGAATTTTAACCCCGAGCCACACTCGGGAAAACCGCCAGGGAGGTTAAGAAGTCTTCTATCATTTTCTTCCTGTCCTGGGTGGGGTCTGTCGTAGAAGGGGAGGGCAAGTTATAGAGTTTGGAATAAAATTGTTGGAATTGGTTTGCTATGCCAGTGGAGGTCGCTATTTTGCGGCCTGTAGGATCTAATATTGAGTGGATGGTTGAGGTAGCTTTTTTGTTTTGAAGGGCCCTGGCGAGTAATTTACCCGATTTGTTCCCCAATTCATAGTAAATACGTTGTGAGAGGGCGAACTTGCGTCTGGTTGATTTACCGAGTTCCTCAAGAAGGTCTTCTCTGGCCGTCAGTAGATCTTTAAAGGTTTTATCTGCTAATGGTTGTTTGTGCTTCTTTTCCAGAGAATGAATGCGCTCCGATAGTTCAGCAAGACGTGCTTGCCTAGCTTTCCGCCTTTTTGCGGTGATGGATATTAGTTCACCTCAGACAATGCATTTGTGAGTGGCCCAAAGGGACAGTGGGTGGGTATCGGAGGAGGCATTCTCACGAAAATATTGCTGTAGGCATGTGTTTATCCTCTGTATGTTTTCCGGCTCATTGAGGAGGGAATTGTCCAATCGCCAGATCATTGGCCTTGTGGAAATTGCAGGGAAAGTGATGGTGATGGAGATGGGGTGGTGATCCGATAGGATCATAAGGTCTATGGTGGCAGTTAGTAAGGAATCTAGGTCTGTTTGAGTCAGGAAGAAGTAATCTATTCTTGTATATTTGTGGTGTGGTGGAGAGTAAATGTGAAATCTTTAGTGTTGGGGTGTAATGTGCGCCATGCATCATGCAGGGTTAAATTTGCGAACTGTGTTTTGATTGCGCGCAATGCTTGAAATGTTATGGTGGAGGAACCAGAAGAGGAGTCAAGAGATGGGGAGAGGGCCAGATTGAAGTCACCCCCTACGACCAGCATGCCTCTGTGGAATGATGTGAGAAGTTGGAGGGTATTGCAAAAAAAGGGGACTTGCTGCCTTTTGGGGGCATATAGGTTGGCCAGTGTGATAGGTTTGGCATGTAGCTTGCCCCTGAGAAAGGTGTAGCGCGTATTGGTGTCGAGCATCATGTCTTGAACTTAAAGGGGACAGTTTTTAGAAATGAATATGGACACTCCCTTGGATTTGGAGTCATCGTTAGTCGCGTGGTACACCGTAGGATAAAAAGAGTTGTGAAGTTTGGGGATGCTGTCCGATCTGAAGTGCGTTTCCTGGAGAAACACCACATCAGCCTTGGCCCTTTTTAGGAGTAGAAGTAACTGAGACCTTTTCTCAGGGGTGTTGAGTCCTCTTATGTTTAGTGAGTATAGCTTGACCTGAGAGGGAGGACCCCCGGTGCGTCATGAGGTAGTGTGGGTTGCACTGTCTGTATGAGCAGAAGGTGCTGAGGTAACAAGGGGGCCTGGGGGGGTGGGGAGATTTGAGATAGGAATGTGTAATAGAGGAGGGGGTAGGAGGATCGTACTCCTAGTCTGGAAACCGAGAAGGTGGGGGTCCAGCCCGATCTTCTAGAAAGATGTCGGTGAAGTACAGAGTGAAGGTGGAGAGTGCTGACCCGAGGGAGACCCACTCAAATCTACACTACTGTATTGGGGTTGAGAGAGACCAGTCGGGGAAGAACGAAGTGTGTAACAGTGTAACCTGCCGCTATTACCTCCATCGTCAGGTATATGGATATACATTTGGGAAGCGTGCAGAGTGGAAGAGTATACTGCTGCCAGTAAGCAGGGTCTGTAATTCATGGGAGCAGGGCAATTGGTCAGACCTCCCTTGTTAGTCAGACAGCATATACGTCGCAGGGGAGATGTCTGTTTTTTTGCAGTCTAAGCAGTATAATTCAGTGTAGGAAAAGCTCTGGAGAGGATGGGGATACCTGCATGTTAAGTCTCAATAAGACAAAAGCTGAAAATATCTGACTGTTGAGACACTGTGAACACATATAAATAGGGGTACACGGTAAACAGCTTATCTAGCCTCATTATGTTTTACCTTCGGGAAGGTAGTCTGCAGGAGTAACGTGGGGTTATGCTCATTGTGTACGAATGCTAAGTGAGGAATAGGTGCAACCATTGGTGTCCTGGGTAAACAATATGGCTTTCAGGTTTTCGGTGTATAATTAGGGTCATCTGTCCCCTTCCTAGGAGCAGTGGGGGGAGTTCATTTACTTATCCAATCTATATGCAATTTAGTTAGTGTCAAGGGTAAGTGCCCGAGACGCCCTCCTAGAGTGAGGATCATGAATCTGCTCCTATTACAGTGTGTTACACCGAAAACCCTGAGACCTGCGATAGGTGATTACAGTAGTAAAGGGCATGGTCCATGAAAAGAACTTGGGAGCCATATCTGAGCGGACCTGCTGGAGTCCTGTAGGTAGGTAGTGGCGGCTCTCTGTGGGTCAGACAGATTAGCGGGGGGAGGGGCGGGACTACATAGGGCCCATTGTGGAAGCCTGTGTAGTGTATATAAATGTTAGAGGGAACCACACAGTGCATAAGGTACCATGGTTGCAGTTATGGGGTGAGGTGGTTATAGGGGAAATCTAGCAGGTCCGCTACATCTCCTGCTATGCCTGCATTACCCAAACATATATAATCTGCTTTTTTTTAAAGAAAAAACTGCGCTTAGAAACAAATATCAAAAGCTGCGGTTATAAGTGAAGCACACCAAAACAAAACAATATATAAAAAAAACGCGCTAAATAAATAAAGGAAAAATTGTTGATAAAGTCTTTTGATCCTGAAATATAAATATTGTCTAATGTTGATACAGTCTTGGAAATCCAAACATACTGTCCATATCACAATAAAGATGGTAAATTATTGTGTATGTCTCTTTGAGGTTTATCCAATAGAGAATGGCAATAGAATCGAAGAAAAACAGCAGGTGATTGCGCTTACCAGATGCAAGCCTATTATAGGCAGATGGCTTAAACCCAGCCTGGGCCTCTAGACTGATGCCTCTGGACAGATCACAATTTTCATCCTCGTCACGTGAGCCGGTTCATGAGAATATTTATCCAAAAAGAAAAGTACACATATAGTGTAATACTGCTAATTATTACCACACAAAACACCCAGTTTGTGAAGAAAGTGAAAAGAGGATGTGACACTCAATACAATGTGATCATAAAAACATGAATCACCCAAAAGTAATATTGCAACCACGGATGATAATGGGTGTCATATAATCATACACATCAATGAAAAAGTGAGGAACGGTGACACTTTATAACACCCCTCTAGTTGGGCAGGTTTAAGAAAAAAAGAAAAAAGAAAAAAGAAAAAACTTTGCCCAATCACCAAAAATTAATTACTAGCAGAAAAAAAAAAAAAAAAAAAAAAAAAAAAAAAAAAATATTAATAAGTGATCTAAACACACTAATAGAAAAAAGGGAAGAGCCAGAAAAAACCCTTGTATGCAGCACACCACATGCACAGGCTGCTTACCAAATAACAATTCATATAGGTAGGATAATACACCCAGCGTGTAAATATGTTAAAATCACACCCACGGGTTTAGGGGATGTTCTGCTTACCAGACATCCTCATATACAGGCAGATCGGTTGGAGCACCGATGGGCTCCAATCTGGAACGATGTGGATAGGTCCTGGCCAATCGTGCCCAAGCTGCCAGCGCCTCCTCCCGCACCTCCACCAGTCACTAATTCACCAACACAGCTGTGTTGGTGAATTAGTGACTGGTGGAGGTGCGGGAGGAGGCGCTGGCAGCTTGGGCACGATTGGCCAGGACCTATCCACATCGTTCCAGATTGGAGCCCATCGGTGCTCCAACCGATCTGCCTGTATATGAGGATGTCTGGTAAGCAGAACATCCCCTAAACCCGTGGGTGTGATTTTAACATATTTACACGCTGGGTGTATTATCCTACCTATATGAATTGTTATTTGGTAAGCAGCCTGTGCATGTGGTGTGCTGCATACAAGGGTTTTTTTCTGGCTCTTCCCTTTTTTCTATTAGTGTGTTTAAATCACTTATTAATATTTTTATTTTTTTTATTTTTTTTTTTTTTTCTGCTAGTAATTAATTTTTGGTGATTGGGCAAAGTTTTTTCTTTTTTCTTTTTTCTTTTTTTCTTAAACCTGCCCAACTAGAGGGGTGTTATAAAGTGTCACCGTTCCTCACTTTTTCATTGATGTGTATGATTATATGACACCCATTATCATCCGTGGTTGCAATATTACTTTTGGGTGATTCATGTTTTTATGATCACATTGTATTGAGTGTCACATCCTCTTTTCACTTTCTTCACAAACTGGGTGTTTTGTGTGGTAATAATTAGCAGTATTACACTATATGTGTACTTTTCTTTTTGGATAAATATTCTCATGAATCGGCTCACGTGACGAGGATGAAAATTGTGATCTGTCCAGAGGCATCAGTCTAGAGGCCCAGGCTGGGTTTAAGCCATCTGCCTATAATAGGCTTGCATCTGGTAAGCGCAATTACCTGCTGTTTTTCTTCGATTCTATTGCCATTCTCTATTGGATAAACCTCAAAGAGACATACACAATAATTTACCATCTTTATTGTGATATGGACAGTATGTTTGGATTTCCAAGCATATATAATCTGCGCCATTAAAGTGTGCGGCCTAATATTGCCTGTCACGGAACGTCCCACACTCCGCTTGAGTGCTTCCGTCAGTATACCACTTCCTTGTAGTCTGGATACAGATATCAGATATTCCAACCTCTCTGAGCACAAAACAAGGCGACACTTGCTTGTTGCTAACATGGACTGACTCTTTATTTGAGATCTCACACAAATATATACACAGCAGAATGACTAAAACCTAACCTAATTAACATGAGCTAATTAACTAATCCTTTTACCCAGATGACTCAGAGACATGACCTGTAGGACACAGACTTGTGGGCACCGAGCTTCACACAGTAACAGAGTTAATTATCACAAGTACAACCACAGGACATTTTCTCACAATAGCAGAAGCTCCAATAGGTGTCGGCCAGTTTCCTACCTTGTATAGAGGACAATGTGATCAGCTCATTGACTATTTAACACACATTACCATAAACATCAACACAGGGTTAATTAGAACAAACAACAATGAGTTGAATACCCTTAGAACCTGTGGTAGCAATGGGGGGGAAAAGTGAACTTAGGACTTTCAATGGGATGCAAGGGAAAGTTTGCGCCCCCATCCTTAATATCATGAAAAAGAGGGGGGGAAGGTTGGGACTTTGAATGAGGTGCGCATGATGCAGCCCAATCACACTCACAGAGGTGCAAACATATGTATGTTTATTAAGGACCAATGATCAACATGGCATAAAAATGCATTGCATACATTAAACATAAAAAAAAATTGCATATAGACAATAAATCTATGTATATAAAACCATAGGACATGGGTAGGTACAATTATGCATCTTAATCCCCCAAGCAAGATAAAAGTCATGTGAAGAAAAAAACATCTGAAAATTGGTCAATGTGTGTTTGATGCATCAAAGGTAGGCCCGACGCTGCGTTTCATGACTATAACTATATAACTTTGTTTTGAATAACTGATAAAAAGATACTATGTATATATTGTTACTAAGAAATCCCCGGAAACCTCAACTAATCCAGACTTCTTTTTTTTTCTTCTTCTTCTTCTTCTTATCTTTACTTTCCTTTAATTCTTTTCTTTTCTCCTTATTCTATCCTGTCTTCTCCTATTTATTTTTACATAACGAAATGGTAGCGAAACACTCACTTTTATAATGTTCAATTATAATACAATAATAGATAGTAAGCTCTAATGTCCTATTATAAATAACTGAATCTCATAGTAATTAATATTATTTATTTATTACATATTACTCAAATTTAAAAGTTTAACAACTTTTTCATTTTTTTGTTGCTCTTGATTATATAATTGTTAAAATTGATAGTAACACCTTAGTCTTTCTAAAACATATAGCCTATTTAAGTCTTTCATTGCTTGTAACTACAAGAAATACTAAGATCTGATATGTAAATTCAACTAATGCTACCATTTAATGTAATCAATATTTTGTTAATTGTATCAATGTTTATATTTTCAAAATCAATAAACAAATTTGACGAGAAAAAAAAAAAAAGATTTTGAATGATAATTTTTGTGTATCTTACTGCCTATAAAGTCCAGTACCAATCCTTTCACTACTATACTTGGGGGCAAGTTTATATGCTAGCCAAGAGTAAACAACACTTATGCCCCGTACACACGGTCAGATTTTCCGACGGAAAATGTGTGATAGGACCTTGTTGTCGGAAATTCCGACTGTGTGTAGGCTACATCCCACATTTTCCATCAGATTTTCCGACACAAAGTTTGAGAGCAGGCTATAAAATTTTCCGACAACAAAATCCGTTGTCGGAAATTCCGATCGTGTGTACACAAATCCGACGGACAAAGTGCCACGCATGCTCAGAATAAATAAAGAGATGAAAGCTATTGGCCACTGCCCCATTTATAGTCCCGACGTACGTGTTTTACGTCACCGCGTTTAGAACGATCGGATTTTCCGACAACTTTGTGTGACCGTGTGTATGCAAGACAAGTTTGAGCCAACATCCGTCGGAAAAAATCCTAGGATTTTGTTGTCGGAATGTCCGAACAAAGTCCGACCGTGTGTATGGGGCATTAGGCTACTTTCACACCGGGGGCGGGCGTTGACGGTAAAACGCTGAGAGTTTTGACGGTGCTTTACTGTCATTTTAGCGGTGCTATTCGGCCTCTGGCGGGGCGCTTTTAACCCCCACTAGCGACCAAATAAAGTGTTAAATGCGCCCTTGTAGCGCCACTGCTGAGGCGCTTGCAGCGCTTCGACAGCGATGCCCATTCATTTCAATGAGCAGGAATGGTGGAGGAGCTCCTTCACCTCCCCAAAGATGCTGCTTGCAGGACTTTTTTTAACATCCTGCCAGCGCATCGCCCCAGTGTGAAACCACTCTGGCTTTCACACTGGGACTGCAGGGGAGGTGTTTTTTAAGGGGTTTTACAGGCACTATTTTTAGCCCAAAAGCACCTGAAAAATGCCTCCAGTGTGAAAGGGGTCTTAATAAAATAGTTATTCCGGATAACAAAACTCCCATAAGCAATTACCACAGCGCGATGTCAAATCATTTCCCTGAAATTCCCTTGTCTCTAGCTGTGCTTAATGGTTCCTCTTACCAATTGATCCCTTTTTGCATCCATTGGTTCCTCCCATTGAACAGATGTCAGGGGACGATTTATCTTTAACCACTTCGGCTCTCATACCTGTTTACCCCTTATGGACCAGAGCAATTTTCAAATTTCTGCTATGAACCTATTTATTTAGTGATAATTTTGTCATTAGTTAACATAACAATGTAATACATACATTGTTTTTTTAAGGACAAACAAGGCTTTCTTTTTGTGAATATTGTGCCGGCGTATAACACGCACCCTAAGTTTAGGAGGGAATTTTAAGGAAAAAAACTTTTAGGAGGGAAGTTTAAGGAAAAAAACTTACATTTAAATGCCCATCAATGCAGCCTTATCAGTGTCCATCTGCAGCCATGTCCATCACTGCAGCCTTGCCCAGTGTCCATCTGCAGTCTTGCCCAGTGCCTTTACAGCCTTGCCCAGTGCCTCGGCAGCCTTGCCCAGTGCCTCTGCAGCCTTGCCCAGTGCCTTTGCAGCATTGCGCAGTGCCTTTGCAGCCTTGCCAGTCTCTTTGCAGCATTGCCCAGCCGCTGATTATTTAAAATTGGTGCCGATCTCCGCTGACTGTGAGCGGAGAGGAGCGAGCACTGGCGAGATACACAAAGCCGAGTGTACTCTGCTAGATTCGGCTCCTCTTGCAGTCCCGCCCCTGACTGTGAGTAGAGCCGAGAATAGCCAAGTACACTCGGCTATGTGTATATCGCTGGCGCTTGCTCCGCTCCGCTCACAATCAGCAGAGATTGGCGGGGATCAGCATATAACATGCACCCATGATTTTCCCCTGATTTTAAGGGGAAAAAAGTGTGGTATACGCCGATAAATATGGTATATATATATATATATATATATATATATATATATATATATATATATATATATATTGAACACAGCAAACAAAAACAGAAAAACGTTTAACTAGTAGTTAATGAAATAGAAAAAAAATCACCAGGAAAATTACAATTGAATGGAATTGAATGGAATAAGAGAATACAGAGTTAATTAGTGCTGATTAGAGTAAACTAAGGGGGTTCAACAGAGGAACAGTTAAACTGTTTTTTTTTTAATTGTCAAGGTTGCTTTAACTCTCTTCATCTGCAGATCGAATTTCATCCATTTGATCCAGGGGTAGGCAACCCCCGACACGGGTGCCAGAAGCGGCATGCAAAGCCTCTTTTTCTGGCACTTGACTCCCTCGCCCATCAGTAGAGCAGCACAGGGAAGTGTCAGTGAGATATAGCTTCTGCCACACAAATGCATTCCAATCTCAGACCTCCTCACCCTGCACTGAGGGGGAGGCACTGTGCCCCCACACATTGTAAGATTTGGGAAACATTGTTTGGCTCTCTAACTTTGCTGTAGCTGCAATCGTCAGTTCTTGTGATGGGGAAGAGATTGGGTGCAGTTCTGCTAGGGGGTGGTCCCTGTTTCCAGGAGGAGGACTGTAATTGGCCACTGCTAGAGCAAATGACAGTTCTGCTAGCCCACCCACCATCTGGAGGAAGATGACTCACTTGGTTGCCAATACCAATCTCAGAAAGAAGGAATTTCACTGTGATTGAGAAAACCACAATCAGGTGACAGTTTGTGGAATTACTTTCGGGCTTTTGGGAACTTTGTTGAAATATATATATAATTATGTGTGTATGTGTCACTTACTACTGACCCCTCAACTCTGCATCATCTACTCCCAACCTCTGTATCACTTACACCTGACCTCTAAACTTTGCATCACTTACTATTGAACCCCTGCATTCTGTGTCCCTTTAAGCCACAGCCAGTATTCTATTCAGCGCAATGAAAATCATGCCCAATTTTTGATGCATTTTTTCTCTGCTGCACACATGCCCACTGCTTCAGAAAATTTCCCTTACCTGAGCTCATCATTGCACATCCATTCCAGATTCTTGTATGTGACGTCACATACAAGCACGTGGGCTGGATGTGAGAAGCATATCAGAGGGGATGAGTGTGCCAGGACTGGTATATGTGTCTCATCTCTGCTTCCTCCTGTGTTCCTGTTAAAGACTTGCTTGGCTGACATTCTGGCTCCAGATCCTGCTTGCTGTTCTACTACGCTCATCTCTGGCTCCCTGATGTTTTGGCTTGTCTGACTATCCGTTCCAGTTCCTGAACTCTGGCTATGTTTTGACTACGTTTACTCTGTTTACCTTTTTTATTATTATTAAACAAGTGAGATTTAACTGTACTTCTGTCTCAGTCTGATTCATGGTTTCTGACAGTAGGCGAAGGCCATGAATTCAGAAGATGCAGTCAATCCACTTGTTGGTAATATTTTGTCCAGATTGGATGAGCAGGATCACTGCATGGATCAGTTTGCCATGACGTTACAAATGCTCCTGAGTCGCGCGGCTCACCTGGAATCTCCCACTGTGGCTGCTCCGGTACACCCTGTGTTGCAGGCTGTCTCTGCTGCTGCTCCAGTCTCTGTGCAGGCACCCACCTCTATAAGAGGCATGTCTGGTTATGCTCTGCTTCCCCAGCGATTTGGGGGCGATCCAGTCCAACGCAGAGGGTTTCTCAACCAGGTGGAGATATACTTTGAGATGCTGCCCCAGGTGTTTCCCATGGACAGAAGCAAAGAAGGCTTTGTGATATCTTTGCTTTTTGAGAGAGCCTTGGCCTGGGCAAACCCTCTATGGGAGATGCAAAAACCTGTTGTCTTGAGTTACCCTGAGTTTGTGGTTTCCTTTAAAAAGGTATTTGACGTTCCCACACGCTCCACTTCTGCTGCCAAGTGCCTCATGTCCATCAAACACAGTACGAGAACTGTTGCCGATTATGCCATTGAATTCCGTACTCTGGCAGCAGAGGATACTTGAAACAATGAAGCCCTGGTGGCTGCTTTTTCTCATGGTTTCTCGGATACCATCAAGGATGAGATAGCAGCCCGAGATATACCCACTGAGCTGGAGAAGTTGATCACGTTTGCCATCCTCATTGACTCCAGACTCAGAGAAAGACTCTCTTTTAAGGAGCGCTTGCGGAAGCCTCCTGTATATTTGTCTCTGAGCTTTGCAGTCCCACCCTTGCCTCCCTCACCTCCCATGTTTCCTGGTACCGAGTTGGTCAGTGAAGATGAACCCATGCACTTGGGCTTTATGCATCTCTCTGCAGATGAGAGAACCCTTAGGAGAAGGGAGAGATTGTGCCTTTATTGTGGCCAGGCAGGTCACTTTTTGAAGTCTTGTCCTACCCGTCCAGGGAACGCCCGAACCTTGAGGTCCTGTCATCCTTCGACATACAGGCTCTAATTGACTCTGCGGCTGCAGGCCTGTTCATTGATGCTGACTTTGTATCGAAGCACTGGATTCCGCTGCAGCTGCGTGACACTTCACTTGCCATTGAGGCTCTTGATGGGAGACCTCTACAGCTTGCCCATGTGACCCATGAGACGGTTCCATTGTCCATTGGCCATAGGGGCTCTTCACCATGAGATAATCCAATTCAAAGTTATTTCCTCTCCAAAGTTTCCTCTGGTTATTGGTTATCCTTGGTTACAGAGGCACAACCCCTCTTTTGGTTGGCTCCGTGCTGAGGTTCTCTCCTGATCGCCACAATGCAGTAAAACATGCTTCCAGAAGGTAGCTAAGGTCCTGTGCATTTCTTCTCTCTCCTCCGTGCTGGGGGAGTACCACAATTTTAGCGATGTCTTTGACAAAGGTCAAGGTAGTTTGCCTCCACACCGGTCGTAAGATTGCACAATTGACCTTCAACCTAGTGCCATACCCCTTTATGGCCGGGTTTACCCTTTGTCGGTTTTGGAGGATAAGGCCATGGAGGAGTATGTTGCAGACGCACTTTCTATAGGTTTCATCCGCAAATCCCCGTCTCTTGCTGGTACTGGTTTCTTCTTTGTGAAGAAGAAGAGTAGAGAACTGAGACCTTGTATTGATTATAGGGGTCTCAGTCGTTTCACGATTAATAATGCCTATCCGATTCCGTTGATTACAGAGTTATTTGATCGCCTCAAGGGAGCAACGTTTTTCATGAAGCTTGATTTGAGAGGGGCATACAATCTGAGGATTAAGGAGGGCGACAAGTGGAAAACTGCGTTTAATACCAGAACAAGCCATTATGAGTACCTCGTAATGCCTTTTGGTCTTTGTAATACCCCGGCACTTTTCCAGGAATTTATTAACGATGTCCTCTGAGATTTGTTGCAGTTATATGTGGTGGCTTATCTCGACGATATCCTCATATTTTTCAAGTCCCTGGATAGCCACCACACAGAAACTAAGAGATAACAATATATATTGTAAATTGGAGAAGTGCGAATTCCATCGTGAACAGGTTAAATTCCTGGGTTATGTCATTTCCACTTTGGAAAAATGTTGGCCACACATACAAATATATAAAAGATTTATAGATGATATCTTGGTGGTCTGGAAAGGCACCCAAAAAGATCTAAGTCAATTTATTAGACATATAAATGACAATAAATATGGCATTAAATTCACTGTAAGTTCCCATCATAAAACCATCAATTTCCTTGATTTAGAGATTTTTAAAAATGGGGAAGATTGAATACTAGAACACACTTCAAGGATACAGACCGTAATGGTATATCCCCTTTAGTAGTTGTCACCACCCCCAGTGGAAAAAGGCCATACCTTAAGGCGAATTTAGGTGGAATTTTTAAATTGATTATTGTTTAAAGGATTGAATTAAAATGTAAAGTCTCTCCAGCTTCCCGTTTTGGGGATGTAAAGTAGATAAAGACAGTAAAACTATATTTTAGGACACAGGTGTGTCTGTGAACCAAAACCAACTTGGATTGTGCAAAAAAATTCCTGAAAGTCCGAAGACCATAGAGGAATATGTGTATATAAAAAATTTTTTCCACAAGAATATTGCAAAAGGAACTAGGTGCAGAAAAAATTGGGTGCAGAAAAAATTAAAGTATAACTGCCAAAGAAATACCTTAATATACTACGCATACATGTGAATAGTGTAAAGATAAACACATATACTGTATTCAAAAATATTAGGGAGTTCAATAAATGTTCACAGAACATGCATCAAAGGTTGATGTAAACTTGACTTGTGGAGCCTTCCGCAGAGTGTATCAATCATCCATGGCTAGGATGAACTCTGAAGTGGTGCACTACCCGGGTTTCCAATGCAGGTATAGACAGGTTAAAACATCCTTACCAGAACAGGTGGACTCATTAGCCAACGGCTGAGAGTCTGACAGGCTTTTAGGAGGTGAGTAAAGATGGTTGTCCTGGAGAGAACGGATATGACTCCAGGTCCGGACTTGATAGGAAGGTGGCCGTACCACTCACCAATCACCTACTCTGGGTCATCCTGCCTTGAGATCTCCACAATACAGGGTTGCATAATAATTGGTAGATCAAATTCCAGATCGACACAGAAGAGGTATAACCCTCAAGATATAAAACACATGGACTTCAACTGGGGTGTATGCCTGTTTGCCACTGCTATGCCTATATATATATGAAAAATAATAACAAACCTTGAACAGCTGTTTGCGCCATGTGAAGCGCAACTTCCGGGTTTGTAAAGATGGCGTAGATGGGTATGTCAGCAGGTATCAATAACCAAATTGAAACAGAGACAACCAAGCCTCTGTCTGGCTTACCTATAGGTTGCCACCGTAAAGCTCCGCATGGACGCTCGCTGTCACGTCCCCTTCACATGAACGTCAAACAGCAGACTTACCGCCAATCAGGGCTGCCGTCTGAGAATCGTCACATGATCACGTGACTACCCCAAAGGCGGGGCTAGTCACGTCTAAGCTGCCAGTCATGATCGTCAGTGTGTACAACCCCTCGTGAGCCAACGCACGACGTCAGCCGCAATCACTGCGAGACGGCTGGCGAAAACAGGAAGCAAGCTTCGGAGCCTTGAAACGCAAATGCGGTTCAAGCTTCAGAAATGGACTACAAGATTAAAAATCTAATTTGGGGAAATTAAAAAGATAGTAAAAAGATCAAGCTATCCTCTACAAGGGCGATAGCAATATTAAAGGATAAATTTGGAACAGTTATCTTCACATGACGTCAACAGTGTTAAGGTGTAGGGATGAGCCGAACACCCCCCTGTTCGGTTCGCACCAGAACATGCGAACAGGAAAAAAGTTTGTTCGAACACGCGAACACCATTAAAGTCTATGGGACATGAACATGAATAATCAAAAGTGCTAATTTTAAAGGCTTATATGCAAGTTATTGTCATAAAAAGTGTTTGGGGACCTGGGTCCTGCCCCAGGGGACATGGATCAATGCAAAAAAAAGTTTTAAAAACTGCAGTTTTTTCAGGAGAAGTGATTTTAATAATGCTTAAAGTCAAACAATAAAAGTGTAATATCCCTTTAAATTTTGTAGCTGGGGGGTGTCTAAAGTATGCCTGTAAAGGGGCGCATGTTTCCCGTGTTTAGAACAATCTGACAGCAAAATGACATTTTGAAGGAAAAAACACATTTAAAACTACCCGCGGCTATTGCATTGCCGACAATACACATAGAAGTTCATTGATAAAAACGGCATGGGAATTCCCCACAGGGCAACCCCAAACCAGAATTAAAAAAAAAAAAATGATGTGGGAGTCCCCCTAAATTCCATACAAGGCCCTTCAGATCTGGTATGGATATTAAGGGGAACCCCAGCCAAAATTTAAAAAAAAATGACTTGGGGTTCCCCCTAAATTCCATACCAGACCCTTCAGGTCTGGTATGGATTTTAAGGGGAACCCCGCGCCAAAAAAAAAAAAAAACGGCGTGGGGCCCCCCCAAAAATCCACGCCTTTTTTTTTTTTTTGGCGCGGGGTTCCCCTTAAAATCCATACCAGACCTGAAGGGTCTGGTATGGAATTTAGGGGGAACCCCACGTCATTTTTAAAAAAAAATTTGGCTGGGGTTCCCCTTAATATCCATACCAGACCTGAAGGGCCTTGTATGGAATTTAGGGGGACTCCCACATCATTTTTTTTTTTTAATTTTGGTTCGGGGTTGCCCTGTGGGGA
Source organism: Lithobates septentrionalis (assembly GCA_037952835.1). Lineage (NCBI taxonomy): Eukaryota > Metazoa > Chordata > Amphibia > Anura > Ranidae > Lithobates > Lithobates septentrionalis. The sequence goes on along the minus strand of JBBDGP010001411.1, from coordinate 152,713 downwards.
ATTCCCATGCCGTTTTTATCAATGAACTTCTATGTGTATTGTCGGCAATGCAATAGCCACGGGTAGTTTTAAATGTGTTTTTTCCTTCAAAATGTCATTTTGCTGTCAGACTGTTCTAAACACGGGAAACATGCGCCCCTTTACAGGCATACTATAGACACCGCCCAGCTACGAAATTTAAAGGGATATTACACTTTTATTGTTTGACTTTAAGCATTATTAAAGTCACTGCTCCTGAGAAAACGGCCGTTTTTAAAACTTTTTTTTGCATTGATCCATGTCCCCTGGGGCAGGACCCAGGTCCCCAAACACTTTTTATGACAATAACTTGCATATAAGCCTTTAAAATTAGCACTTTTGATTTCTCCCATAGACTTTTAAAGGGTGTTCCGCGGCATTCGAATTTGCCGCGAACACCCCAAATTGTTCGCTGTTCGGTGAACTTGCGAACAGCCAATGTTCGAGTTGAACATGAGTTCGACTCGAACTCAAAGCTCATCCCTATTAAGGTGTTACAGTAGTGTGGTATAACTATAAATGCCAGATAAACCATAAATATCCTTATCCATGTATCTGAACATTTTAACAAACTGACGTCTATTACTTCACAAAAAATGGGTCATAATGCTACAGAAATAAATGCAAAAAGTATGTCCATGATTTTGGATCATAAATTAAAAAAAAAAAAAATTGGTACCCAAAATCAACAATCCTTCTCCTTTCTAAACCCCAGGGGACTAGCAGAGGAAGGAGACAGATGGAACATTCTAAGATTGGTTAATAAATGCATTTATATCCCAAATCAATATTGAGGCCATATGGCAAATAACATTTAAGCTGGTGTATCCAGAAAGTCTCCAATTTTGAAACACCTCTCTTAAGAGACTCACCCCTCCAGTGTGGAACAAACTTGTCTATGACTTGGAACTTAGTCCCTGCTGGATTTTGGTTGTGACAGGAGATAATGCTTAGGGACACTGTGGTTTGTGCGACCCTTCTTTATGTTAATTATATGCTCATTTACCCTCACGGAGAAAGTACGTATGGTGCGGCCCATGTACTGTTTCCCGCAAGGGCATGTGATCAAATAGACGACATATCTTGTTTGGCATGTCAGAAAATGCTTAACTGAGTATTCTTTCCCTGTGGATGTGGAAACAAAGGTTTCAGTTCTCCTCCTTCCACACACATTATGTAAGCAAACAGTACATTTATGACAGGGGAAAAAACCTTTCATGTTGTGAAAGAAGGGCCGGGTGACTGGAGGGTCGATAATATTGGGTGCAATCTGACTTCTTATAGAGGGAGCCCCTCTATATATGAGCCCTCCACGTTCCGGTAACAAAGGATCTAATATATGGTCGTTTTTGAGGACTTTCCAATGTCTATATATAATATCTTTAATTTGCTTGTGCTGCACTGAGAAATTCGTCACAAAAGACCACTTATGTTTATTCTCTTGTGTACATTTAGGTCGTTCCGATAGTAACGAATTCCTGTCAATCAAAGATACTTTTTTGATCACATCATCAATATCCACTGAATCGTATCCCTTATCGACAAATCTAGATTTCAGGGTTAGAGCTTGATGGAAATAATCAGAGAGGTCGCTACAGTTACATCTAATGCGGGTAAGCTGACTACGAGGTATAGATTTTAGCCAGGTGGCGTGATGGCAACTATCGACCGGAATGTAACCATTCCGGTCGGTGGGTTTAAAGAACGTTTTAGTTTCCAAGTGGTCATTGATAACAGTTATCTCTAAGTCTAAGAAATGGATAGTGGAAGGACTAACCTCATATGTAAGATCAATGCCAATATTGTTGGCATTCAACACAGCAAGGAAGGAGTGTTCTACACTACCCCTCCATAGGAGGAGGATGTCGTCTATATACCTAGCCCAAAGGACCAATTCCGGGGGGTCTAGGGCATAGACGACATCCTCCTCCCAGCGTGCCATAAAAATGTTTGCCAAGGCAATTACAGAGAGCTGTTAGTGATCATTTTTGCCTTGAAAGAATGGAGACACCTCCTCGAAGGTACCACTGTGCTGGTTCTCATTCTTACTGACCATAAGAATCTCACATTCTTGTCTGAGGCTAAATGCCTCTCTCCCAGGAGGGCTCGATAAGCTCTTTTCTTGTCTAGTTGCAATTACATTGTCTCAGTCTTACCCAATAGTAAGAATATAAGGGCTGACGCTTTGTCACGATAATTTTCCTCCACTTCCAAGACGGAGTCAGTTCCGGTTCTTGTGATTCCTCCTGATCGTATTCTGGCTACTGTTTGCACCAGTCTCACTTCTCCTTTGGGTGACAAAATTCTTGCTGCTCAGGTTCATGCTCCTCCTGAGAAACCTTGTGACCGCTGCTTTGTCCCAGAGAGTCTCCATACTGCCATGCTCCAGACTTACCATTCTCCCAAGGCTGCTGGCCACCCTGGGAAGAATCAACTCTTTGGGCCATTTCCCAACAATTCTGGTGGACTAGTCTACGTGCTGATGTAGCTGCCTTCGTAGCTGCCTGTTCCATGTCTGCTCAGAATAAGACTCCACGACACCTTCCAGCGGGCCTCCTACAACCCATACCCAATGGAGAGAGGCGGTGGGTCAAACCTGTCTATAGATTTCATTGTGGAGTTACCCAACTCCCAGGGCAACATACAGTAGTTATCCTTATGGTGCTTGACCGGTTCTCAAAAATGTCTCATTGTATTATGCCGCGTACACACGAGCGGACATTACGGCGGACTTTGCCCGGCGGACTTTTCGACGTACTTTCCGACGGACTTTGTGAATGAACGGACTTGCCTACACACAATCCACCAAAGTCCGTCGAATTCGTACGTGATGACGTACGACCGGACTAAAACAAGGAAGTTCATAGCCAGTAGCCAATAGCTGCCCTAGCGTGGCTTTTTGTCCGTCGAACTAGCATACAGACGGCGGACTTTTCGACCGGACTCGATTTCAACGGATAAATTTAAAACAAGTTTCAAATCTAATTCCGTCGAACTTTTGAGAAAACAAAGTCCGCTGGAGCCCACACACATCGAATTGTCCGACGAAATCCAGTCCGCCGGGCAAAGTCCGCCGTAATGTCCGCTCGTGTGTACGCGGCATTACACTTAAGAAGTTGCCTACTTCTAAGGAACTGACTTCCATTTTTGCTCAGGAGATCTTTCGATTACATGGGCTACCCAAGGTAATAGTCTCAGACAGGGGTATTCCGTTTGTGTCCCGGTTCTGGCAAGCCTTTTGTCCACAGTTGGGAATTCAGCTTGCTTTCTCCTCTGTCTATCTCCCGCAGTCTAATGGGGCCACAGAGTGAGCCAATTAGTCCTTGGAGCAATTTCTACATTGCTATATCTCTTTTTTTTTTTTCTTTTTTTTTTTTTTTTGACACTTCAGCTAAGTACGATTCATGAGGAAATATTATATCAACTTTCCAGTCAAACTTGTCCCTCAATACTTTCACATCATTGTGGCTTTTTCTTGTTGCGCTTAGTCTTTATTTACCAAACATTATAAAATATAAAAAAGATAATTTTTCCCTCTACCCTTACAGGATCCTCATTGCAGTACCTCAACATACCATCCCCCCCCAAACCTCCCCCCCCCCCGAGAGTCCCATCGCCGCCCTCCCTTATCCGTCGACTCTTCCTAGAGCCTATTGAGTGCCTAGCTTAAATGTAGATATTTATATATTTTTGTCTGCTCTTGTGTTTCAATGTTTTTATTATTTTTATTATTTTTATTATTTTTATTAAAGCGAGTTGTCTGCGTCTTCCTCCCTCATCTCCGCCAGCTGGTCTGATGTTTTAAACCTAACCCAATCTCTCCATGTCTCCTCGTAATCCTCCATCTCCAGCCCCTCGCTGTATCTTAGGTATTCCATACAGTGAATTTCGTCTATTTTGTCAAACCACTCTCGCAGTGAGGGTCTCCTAGTCTCCCGCCAGTGTCTGGGGATGAGACTCTTAGCTGCGTTGAGGAGGTGTGGTAGAAGTATTCTCCGGTAACACTTGGAGGAGACACTGCTACCATGGTGCAGACATACCCATGGGTCATCTGGTACATTCTGGTTGGTAATCAAGTATATGAACTTCCTTATCTCCTCCCAAAATTTTCTCATTACCGGACACGTCCACCAGACATGTAGCATTGTCCCCACTTCTCCACATCCCCTCCAGCAGTACTGTGAAGTCCCGTCCTGGATCTTATGCGCCAGGTCCGGGGTAAAATACATTCTGGCCAGAATTCTAAAATTCATTTCCGCTATCTTATAATTTACTGATGTGTCATTTACTCTACTCAGGACCCTCCTCGCCTCCTTTTCACTGATCTTGTTACCTATCTCCTCCTCCCATTTCCGAAGAAATCCTGGTCGCTCGACCTCCCCCATTCCTACCAAGGTTCTATAGATCCTGGACTACATTGCTATATCTCTTACCATCATAACAACTGGTCAGACCCCTTACCGTGGGCGGAGTTTGCTCACAATAGTGCCTTGAATTCTGCTTCCCGACTGTCCCCGTTTATGGTGAACTATGGTCTCCAACCTTCCATGTTGCCTGACTTGTTTGTTCCGCAGAGTATTCCTGTGTTAGAGGAGCATCTCTGTGGTCTTCGTTCCACTTGGGCACAAGTCTAGGAGGCTTTGTGACATGCTTATGATAGGTACAGACTCCATGCTGACCACAGACGCCTGCCTGCGCCTTCCTACCAGGTTGAGGACAGGGTCTGGCTGTCATCTCGCAACTTCCGACTTCTTGTTCCCTCTCTGAAGTTCGCACCTCGGTTTATTGGGCCTTTCCGTATTCTTCTCAGGATTAACCCAGTGGCTTACGCATTAGACCTTCCTTCTAATATGCATTTCTCAAATGTATTTCATGACTCCTCATTAAAACCTTTGGTCTGAAGCCGCTTTACCACCTTGGTGCCTCGTCCTCACCGTGTACAGGTTGAGAACCATGAGGAGTATGAAGTACAGTCCATTGTTGACTCCCGTAGGTTCCGTGGGCGCATACAGTACCTGGTGCATTGGAAAGGGTACAGTCCGGAGGAACGCTCTTGTGTCTCATCCTCGAATGTACATGGTCCTGTCCTCCTCCGTGATTTCCATAGACATTTTCCCCTCAAGCCTGGTGGTCCTCTAAGGGGGAGGGGTCATTGACTCACCTGTTGATGATATCCTTCTTGTCAGTCCTGTCTACTTAAAGTGGTTGTATACCCTTTTTGTTAACTTTTACCTACAGGTAAGCCTATAATAAGGCTTACCTGTAGGTAAAAAAAATATCTCCTAAACCTATACGGTTTAGGAGATATTCCCCTCGCAATGAGCCGCTGACTCCAGCGGCGCATGCGCACAGGGGATTCTCGGCTGACAGCCCGGCAAACTCCGGAGCTTGCCGGGCAGAAGTCTCCTGCGCGCATGCGCGGGAGTGACGACATCGCGGCTCCGGCCACTCACAGTGCCGGAGCCGCGATACCCGGAAGACATGCCGAGGGGAGATGTCAGCTCCCTCGGCGTGGACAGGATGAGATGCCGGCGCCTCGTTCTAAGGTAAGTATATCATAATGAGCTAGTATGCGGTGCATACTAGCTCATTATGCCTTTTCCCTTGCAGGTATAGGAAAAAAAAAAAAAAAAACGCGGGTATACAACCGCTTTAAGCCGTCCAGCCCAGATGATCTCTGCCTTCGCATTGGTCACATCTTAAGAGACGCTCTCCTGTGTTCCTGTTAAAGATTTGCTTGGCTGACATTCCTGGCTCCAGATCCTGTTTTTTATTCTACTACGCTCATCTCTGGCTCCCTGACATTTTGGCTTGTGTGACTTACCTTTTTTATTATTATTAAACAAGTGAGATTTAACTGTACTTCTGCCTCAGTCTGATTCGTGGTTTCTGACAACCACTCTGCATATCGCGCATATCATAGATGAGAAAAGTATTCAGCGGTGGGACAGAAGAGCAGGAGGGTACATCGGTGGAGCAGATATGCAGAAGGGTACAGTGGTGGAAGAGATGTGAAGGGGGTTCAGCGGTGGGACAGAAGAGCAGGGGAGTACAGTGATGGGGCAGATGAGCAGGGGGTTACAGTGGTAGGACAGATGAGAGGGGGGGTTCAGTGTTGGGCCAGATAAGAAGAGGGTTAGCGTAATGGGACAGATAAGCAGAAGGTTCAGTGTTGGGGCAAATGGGAAGGAGGTTCAGTGGTGGGATAGATGAGCAGGGAGTTACATTGGTGTGACAGATGAGCAGGGGCAACAGAGTTGATGCAGAAGAGCAGGGATGTACGGAGGTGAGACAGATGTGCAGGAGGTATAGTGGTGGGGCAGATGAGAGAGGGGGTTGCAGTGGTGGAGCTGGTGGGTTCAGTGTTAGGACAGATGAGAAGGTGGTTAAGCGATGAGATAGAGGAATAAGGGGGTACAGCGGAGGAGCAGACGTGCAGGGAGGTACAGTGGTGGGGCAGATGAGAAGGGGGGTACATTGGTTGGGCAGTTGAGCAGGGGGGGTACAGTGGTGGGACAGAAGAGCAGGGGGGTACAGTGATGGGGCAGATGTGCAGGGTGATACAGTGGTGGGGCAGATATGCAGGGGGTTATAGTGGTGGGACAGATGAACAGGAAGTACAGTGATGGGAGAGATGAGAAGGGGGTTCAGCGGTGGAACAGAAGAGCAGGAGGGGTCCAGTGTTGAGACAGAAGAGCAGGGGAGGTTCAGTGTTGAGACAGAAGAGCAGGGGCTTCAGTGTTATGACAGAAGAGCAGGGGGGTACAGCGGTGGGGCATATGTGCAGGGAGGTACAGTGGTTGGGCAGATGTTCAGGGGGGTACAGTGGTGGGGCAGATGTGCAGGAAGTACAGTGGTGGGAGAGATGAGAGGGGGGGTTCACCGGTGAGACAGAAGAGCAGGGGGGTACAGTGGTGGGGCAGATGTGCAGGGGGTTATAGTGGTGGGACAGATGAGCAGGGGGTTACAGTCGTGGGACAGATAAGCAGGGGGGATTCCATTTTGGGCCAGATGAGAAAGGGTTACAGTGGTGGCACAGATGAGCAGAGCAGGGAGGTTCTGTGTTGGGGCAGATGAGAAGGTGGTTCAGTGGTGGGACAGAAGAACAGGGGGGTTCAGCAATAGGGCAGATGTTAAAGGAGGTGCATTGGTGGGACAGATGAGCAGGGGGTTACAGTGGTGGGGCAGAAGAGCAGGGGGATACAGAGGTGATACAGATGTGCAGGAGGGCATATGTGCAGGGGGGTACAGTGGCAGGGCAGAGGAGAAAGGAGGTACATTGGTGGGACAGATGAGCAGGTGGTTACAGTGGTGGGGCAGAAGAGCAGGGCGATACAGAGGTGATACAGATGTGCAGGAGGTACAGTGGTGGGGCAGATGAGAAAGGGGGTTACAGTGGTGGGACAGATGAGCAGATGGGTTTAGTGTTAGGACAGATGAGAAGATGGTTCAGCGGTGAGATAGAGTGTGGGAGTACAGTGGAGGAGCAGATGAGAAAGGGGGTACATTTAGGGTTGCCACCTTTCTAGAGAGGTCGCTACAGTTACATCTAATGCGGGTAAGCTGACTACGAGGTATAGATTTTAGCCAGGTGGCGTGATGGCAACTATCGACCGGAATGTAACCATTCCGGTCGGTGGGTTTAAAGAACGTTTTAGTTTCCAAGTGGTCATTGATAACAGTTATCTCTAAGTCTAAGAAATGGATAGTGGAAGGACTAACCTCATATGTAAGATCAATGCCAATATTGTTGGCATTCAACACAGCAAGGAAGGAGTGTTCTACACTACCCCTCCATAGGAGGAGGATGTCGTCTATATACCTAGCCCAAAGGACCAATTCCGGGGGGTCTAGGGCATAGACGACATCCTCCTCCCAGCGTGCCATAAAAATGTTTGCCAAGGCAATTACAGAGAGCTGTTAGTGATCATTTTTGCCTTGAAAGAATGGAGACACCTCCTCGAAGGTACCACTGTGCTGGTTCTCATTCTTACTGACCATAAGAATCTCACATTCTTGTCTGAGGCTAAATGCCTCTCTCCCAGGAGGGCTCGATAAGCTCTTTTCTTGTCTAGTTGCAATTACATTGTCTCAGTCTTACCCAATAGTAAGAATATAAGGGCTGACGCTTTGTCACGATAATTTTCCTCCACTTCCAAGACGGAGTCAGTTCCGGTTCTTGTGATTCCTCCTGATCGTATTCTGGCTACTGTTTGCACCAGTCTCACTTCTCCTTTGGGTGACAAAATTCTTGCTGCTCAGGTTCATGCTCCTCCTGAGAAACCTTGTGACCGCTGCTTTGTCCCAGAGAGTCTCCATACTGCCATGCTCCAGACTTACCATTCTCCCAAGGCTGCTGGCCACCCTGGGAAGAATCAACTCTTTGGGCCATTTCCCAACAATTCTGGTGGACTAGTCTACGTGCTGATGTAGCTGCCTTCGTAGCTGCCTGTTCCATGTCTGCTCAGAATAAGACTCCACGACACCTTCCAGCGGGCCTCCTACAACCCATACCCAATGGAGAGAGGCGGTGGGTCAAACCTGTCTATAGATTTCATTGTGGAGTTACCCAACTCCCAGGGCAACATACAGTAGTTATCCTTATGGTGCTTGACCGGTTCTCAAAAATGTCTCATTGTATTACACTTAAGAAGTTGCCTACTTCTAAGGAACTGACTTCCATTTTTGCTCAGGAGATCTTTCGATTACATGGGCTACCCAAGGTAATAGTCTCAGACAGGGGTATTCCGTTTGTGTCCCGGTTCTGGCAAGCCTTTTGTCCACAGTTGGGAATTCAGCTTGCTTTCTCCTCTGTCTATCTCCCGCAGTCTAATGGGGCCACAGAGTGAGCCAATTAGTCCTTGGAGCAATTTCTACATTGCTATATCTCTTTTTTTTTTTTCTTTTTTTTTTTTTTTTTGACACTTCAGCTAAGTACGATTCATGAGGAAATATTATATCAACTTTCCAGTCAAACTTGTCCCTCAATACTTTCACATCATTGTGGCTTTTTCTTGTTGCGCTTAGTCTTTATTTACCAAACATTATAAAATATAAAAAAGATAATTTTTCCCTCTACCCTTACAGGATCCTCATTGCAGTACCTCAACATACCATCCCCCCCCAAACCTCCCCCCCCCCGAGAGTCCCATCGCCGCCCTCCCTTATCCGTCGACTCTTCCTAGAGCCTATTGAGTGCCTAGCTTAAATGTAGATATTTATATATTTTTGTCTGCTCTTGTGTTTCAATGTTTTTATTATTTTTATTATTTTTATTATTTTTATTAAAGCGAGTTGTCTGCGTCTTCCTCCCTCATCTCCGCCAGCTGGTCTGATGTTTTAAACCTAACCCAATCTCTCCATGTCTCCTCGTAATCCTCCATCTCCAGCCCCTCGCTGTATCTTAGGTATTCCATACAGTGAATTTCGTCTATTTTGTCAAACCACTCTCGCAGTGAGGGTCTCCTAGTCTCCCGCCAGTGTCTGGGGATGAGACTCTTAGCTGCGTTGAGGAGGTGTGGTAGAAGTATTCTCCGGTAACACTTGGAGGAGACACTGCTACCATGGTGCAGACATACCCATGGGTCATCTGGTACATTCTGGTTGGTAATCAAGTATATGAACTTCCTTATCTCCTCCCAAAATTTTCTCATTACCGGACACGTCCACCAGACATGTAGCATTGTCCCCACTTCTCCACATCCCCTCCAGCAGTACTGTGAAGTCCCGTCCTGGATCTTATGCGCCAGGTCCGGGGTAAAATACATTCTGGCCAGAATTCTAAAATTCATTTCCGCTATCTTATAATTTACTGATGTGTCATTTACTCTACTCAGGACCCTCCTCGCCTCCTTTTCACTGATCTTGTTACCTATCTCCTCCTCCCATTTCCGAAGAAATCCTGGTCGCTCGACCTCCCCCATTCCTACCAAGGTTCTATAGATCCTGGACTACATTGCTATATCTCTTACCATCATAACAACTGGTCAGACCCCTTACCGTGGGCGGAGTTTGCTCACAATAGTGCCTTGAATTCTGCTTCCCGACTGTCCCCGTTTATGGTGAACTATGGTCTCCAACCTTCCATGTTGCCTGACTTGTTTGTTCCGCAGAGTATTCCTGTGTTAGAGGAGCATCTCTGTGGTCTTCGTTCCACTTGGGCACAAGTCTAGGAGGCTTTGTGACATGCTTATGATAGGTACAGACTCCATGCTGACCACAGACGCCTGCCTGCGCCTTCCTACCAGGTTGAGGACAGGGTCTGGCTGTCATCTCGCAACTTCCGACTTCTTGTTCCCTCTCTGAAGTTCGCACCTCGGTTTATTGGGCCTTTCCGTATTCTTCGCAGGATTAACCCAGTGGCTTACGCATTAGACCTTCCTTCTAATATGCATTTCTCAAATGTATTTCATGACTCCTCATTAAAACCTTTGGTCTGAAGCCGCTTTACCACCTTGGTGCCTCGTCCTCACCGTGTACAGGTTGAGAACCATGAGGAGTATGAAGTACAGTCCATTGTTGACTCCCGTAGGTTCCGTGGGCGCATACAGTACCTGGTGCATTGGAAAGGGTACAGTCCGGAGGAACGCTCTTGTGTCTCATCCTCGAATGTACATGGTCCTGTCCTCCTCCGTGATTTCCATAGACATTTTCCCCTCAAGCCTGGTGGTCCTCTAAGGGGGAGGGGTCATTGACTCACCTGTTGATGATATCCTTCTTGTCAGTCCTGTCTACTTAAAGTGGTTGTATACCCTTTTTGTTAACTTTTACCTACAGGTAAGCCTATAATAAGGCTTACCTGTAGGTAAAAAAAATATCTCCTAAACCTATACGGTTTAGGAGATATTCCCCTCGCAATGAGCCGCTGACTCCAGCGGCGCATGCGCACAGGGGATTCTCGGCTGACAGCCCGGCAAACTCCGGAGCTTGCCGGGCAGAAGTCTCCTGCGCGCATGCGCGGGAGTGACGACATCGCGGCTCCGGCCACTCACAGTGCCGGAGCCGCGATACCCGGAAGACATGCCGAGGGGAGATGTCAGCTCCCTCGGCGTGGACAGGATGAGATGCCGGCGCCTCGTTCTAAGGTAAGTATATCATAATGAGCTAGTATGCGGTGCATACTAGCTCATTATGCCTTTTCCCTTGCAGGTATAGGAAAAAAAAAAAAAAAACGCGGGTATACAACCGCTTTAAGCCGTCCAGCCCAGATGATCTCTGCCTTCGCATTGGTCACATCTTAAGAGACGCTCTCCTGTGTTCCTGTTAAAGATTTGCTTGGCTGACATTCCTGGCTCCAGATCCTGTTTTTTATTCTACTACGCTCATCTCTGGCTCCCTGACATTTTGGCTTGTGTGACTTACCTTTTTTATTATTATTAAACAAGTGAGATTTAACTGTACTTCTGCCTCAGTCTGATTCGTGGTTTCTGACAACCACTCTGCATATCGCGCATATCATAGATGAGAAAAGTATTCAGCGGTGGGACAGAAGAGCAGGAGGGTACATCGGTGGAGCAGATATGCAGAAGGGTACAGTGGTGGAAGAGATGTGAAGGGGGTTCAGCGGTGGGACAGAAGAGCAGGGGAGTACAGTGATGGGGCAGATGAGCAGGGGGTTACAGTGGTAGGACAGATGAGAGGGGGGGTTCAGTGTTGGGCCAGATAAGAAGAGGGTTAGCGTAATGGGACAGATAAGCAGAAGGTTCAGTGTTGGGGCAAATGGGAAGGAGGTTCAGTGGTGGGATAGATGAGCAGGGAGTTACATTGGTGTGACAGATGAGCAGGGGCAACAGAGTTGATGCAGAAGAGCAGGGATGTACGGAGGTGAGACAGATGTGCAGGAGGTATAGTGGTGGGGCAGATGAGAGAGGGGGTTGCAGTGGTGGAGCTGGTGGGTTCAGTGTTAGGACAGATGAGAAGGTGGTTAAGCGATGAGATAGAGGAATAAGGGGGTACAGCGGAGGAGCAGACGTGCAGGGAGGTACAGTGGTGGGGCAGATGAGAAGGGGGGTACATTGGTTGGGCAGTTGAGCAGGGGGGGTACAGTGGTGGGACAGAAGAGCAGGGGGGTACAGTGATGGGGCAGATGTGCAGGGTGATACAGTGGTGGGGCAGATATGCAGGGGGTTATAGTGGTGGGACAGATGAACAGGAAGTACAGTGATGGGAGAGATGAGAAGGGGGTTCAGCGGTGGAACAGAAGAGCAGGAGGGGTCCAGTGTTGAGACAGAAGAGCAGGGGAGGTTCAGTGTTGAGACAGAAGAGCAGGGGCTTCAGTGTTATGACAGAAGAGCAGGGGGGTACAGCGGTGGGGCATATGTGCAGGGAGGTACAGTGGTTGGGCAGATGTTCAGGGGGGTACAGTGGTGGGGCAGATGTGCAGGAAGTACAGTGGTGGGAGAGATGAGAGGGGGGGTTCACCGGTGAGACAGAAGAGCAGGGGGGTACAGTGGTGGGGCAGATGTGCAGGGGGTTATAGTGGTGGGACAGATGAGCAGGGGGTTACAGTCGTGGGACAGATAAGCAGGGGGGATTCCATTTTGGGCCAGATGAGAAAGGGTTACAGTGGTGGCACAGATGAGCAGAGCAGGGAGGTTCTGTGTTGGGGCAGATGAGAAGGTGGTTCAGTGGTGGGACAGAAGAACAGGGGGGTTCAGCAATAGGGCAGATGTTAAAGGAGGTGCATTGGTGGGACAGATGAGCAGGGGGTTACAGTGGTGGGGCAGAAGAGCAGGGGGATACAGAGGTGATACAGATGTGCAGGAGGGCATATGTGCAGGGGGGTACAGTGGCAGGGCAGAGGAGAAAGGAGGTACATTGGTGGGACAGATGAGCAGGTGGTTACAGTGGTGGGGCAGAAGAGCAGGGCGATACAGAGGTGATACAGATGTGCAGGAGGTACAGTGGTGGGGCAGATGAGAAAGGGGGTTACAGTGGTGGGACAGATGAGCAGATGGGTTTAGTGTTAGGACAGATGAGAAGATGGTTCAGCGGTGAGATAGAGTGTGGGAGTACAGTGGAGGAGCAGATGAGAAAGGGGGTACATTTAGGGTTGCCACCTTTCTAGGATTTACCTGGACAGTCCGGGTTTTGAATCGTGCCTGGGTTTAAGTCCACCTGAAACCCAGACATATTGTTCAGACAGGAATTTGGCTCGAAACACGGCGCGACAGGAGGGGGGCACTATGTGTGCCACATTACTATTCTCTTTGCAGTGCCCAAAGGTGTCTCGGGTCTGTTACAATTCTTGAGTGTATACTAAAACTAAAAAAAAAATATTTACTGTGGGCAACTAAAGTGTTCAGGTTTGGCTTGAAGAAAAATTGGTAACCCTAGGTACATTGGTGGGGCAGATGAGCAGGGTGCTTACAGTGGTGGGGCAGATGAGCAGGGGGGTTACAGTGGTGGGCAGATGAGCAGGGGGCTACAGTGGTGGGCCAGATGGGGTTACAGTGGTGGGACAGATGAGCAGGGGCTTACAGTGGTGGGACAGATGAGCAGGGGGTTACAGTAGTGGGGCAGATGTGCAGGGGGTTACAGTGGTGGGACAGATGAGCGGGGGGTACAGAGGTGGGGCAGATGTGCAGGGGTACAGTGATTTGAGGACTGGAGGTGCAGGAATTGGGGCTGAGGCATGGGAGTGCAGGATGGTAATTTGTCACTATTACTGAAGTAGTTTACAGCATTTACTTTATAAAAAATCATTTTCGTGATTGATAGTGTGAAGTTGACATTTTTTGGTTATAAAATCGGCACGCTCAATTTCTTTGAAAATATTTTTGGTCACACTGCGCTCAAAAGGTTGCCTACCCCTGCTTTAATCTGTAGTTAAAAAACACAGAAAGTTACAAATGATACATTGTTTCAATGTATCATTTGTAACTTTGTGTCTGCAGCTGAGCAATGTTGTTGATGGTTTTTTTTTTACAGTTCTTGCTGCTGACCTTCTCTGTGTATGCTGTGATTAATTAGAGCTGAATTGTCGGGTACTGGGACAGGGGATCCTGGCAGCAGGGCAGAAGTAATGGATGTACTAGACACTCCCTGTGTACAATGATGACATGTTTTTGGGCGTGTCTAGTAAACCCAGAGTCTGCAACTGGTTAATAGAGCAATGTTCCTGTGGCACAGGCAGCAGTAGAGCTAATAAAAAGAAAAAGAAAAACTGCGCTAGTATATACTAAAACCCCTGAACAGTATACTCAAAGCAGCAATTCTGTGTGCAACGAACACACCAACAGTACGTGTAAAAATAAAGAATTGCGCTATTGTTAAATAATTCATACATAAACAATCAATACATCAATAGGCAGAATAGCACCCATAATTTGATGTGTCGGCCGTACACAGCCAAATAACTCATCCGTCGGGACAAGATAGTGGTGGTGACGTCAGCACGACGCTGCGCCCTATGTATTTCATCACAAATGACGTCGTCCTGGGGCACGAGCGGCGCACTGCATCACCACCTTATATGCAGTATCAGAAACCAAGCCTCATTTTAAGTCCCGTCTTGCCTCCACCACAGCTCCAATGAGAAAACCTTGTCATAACAAATGATCAAATATAAAATCATACATATCCTCACTGGAGTTAAAAATGTTGAAGTTTGGCTTAAATCCAAAACACTAGTCATTGAGTAATCTAAGCCATCTCTTGTTTGGATATCTCTTAGAGAGTAAATTTGACAGTAACACATGTGACAGACTCACCCAGGACAGAGGCTATTGGAGGGGACTGAATGTGAGCCTCTTGCCTACAGATTATGGGACCTGGCATTTGGGGTACCCTTGAGGTTTTGTTACTTTGGCTTCGGGTCCTTGTCCCCCAGGACACACAGACTCTGGGGACCCTGTATTTGCCATATTAGCAATAGTGACTGAGTCATACTGTTGGGACACATACTGTGAGGAGATGCTAATATCAACTCCACTCACCTGTCTGATGTCTGCTATAATGTGTTTAATGTAAATGAATCTAGTCTGGCTTACCACAGGTTCTAAGTGTATTCCACACATTGTTGTTTGTTCTAATTAACCCTGTGTTGATGTTTATGGTAATGTGTATTGAATAGTCAATGGCTAGGAGATGAACAGTCTACTCCTACTATAGTTTGTTGATGACTAGGCTGAGGAGGGGGGAGATTACTGTTTGTATTGTTAATTGTAATTAGCTCCTGCTATTGTGAGAAAATGTCCTGTGGTTGTACTTATGATAATGTATAATGTACTGTGTGAAGCTCGGAGACAACAAGTCTGACCTGTAGTGAAATCCTGAAGGGCACAGAGTCACATCGGCTGCTTAAAGGGATTAGTTAATTAGCTCATGTTAATTTGTTAAAGGTGTATTGTTAGAGTAATATGAGCAGGAGGGGGGAACCTCCTCTTCTACTGTATATAAGACTGTATTCTGGTTCTAATAAATGAGTCCATGTTAGCAGTGAAACAAGTGTCGCCTTGTTTTATGCTTGGGAGCGGTTGGAATATCTGATATCTGTGTCCAGACTGGGAGGAAGTGGTATGCTGACGGAAGCACTCAAGCGGAGTGTGGGACGTTCCGTTACAACACATATAACACATATAGCGATAATCTCCAGTTCCTGTCATGGGATTACCCATAGAATTTATATTTTTAATATAAATAATATATATAATAATATTAATTTAATTTTTATTCTTTATTTCTTCAATTTTGGTAGTAAAATAGATTTTTGGAATGTTTTTGTTAACGCCGAAAGAGTGTGGGCCAATATTTGTGCCGGGCATAACTCCAGTGGCATTATGTCAGGGAATTTGCCAGTGGTTTTGAATAATTTTAGTTGTATTCGATTTTCTATCTGTCCATGGGAGGTGACACCATTAGTGGAAAGCTCCTAGTTCCTGTTGTGGGAAAATAGAAATCTTTTTCAATTTTTTTTTTTTCGATTTTGGGATAGGATTAATTTGGAGCTTTGTGCTCAATGGCCGTGGAGCAATTAACACACTGGATGCCACTGTTTTGACCCATTTGTGGACCCGTTTTGAGTCCCAGGTTCCGGGTCTTAAACAAACATATAGGTTGGGATTACTAATAGTGAAGTACTTACTCAATGAGTAGTGTTTTGGATATAGGCCAACCTTCAAAATTTTTGACTCCAGTGAGGATATGTATGATTTTATATTTGATCATTTGTTATGACTGGGCTCTCTCATTGGAGCCACTGTGCAGGCAAGCCAGAACTCAAAACAAGGCTTGGTTTCTGATAATGCATATAAGGTGATGACGCAGTGCGCTGACCGTGCCCCAGGACGACATCACTTGTGACGAAACGTGCAGGGAAGAGCGACAAACTGATGTCACCCCCACTATCGTGTTCCAGCGGATGGGTTATTTGGCTGTGTACAGCCGACAACCAAATTATTGGTGCTATTCTGTTTTGTTTTAAACGCATGAGTGCTATGTTTTTTACCAAATAAATACAAACAGTTTTTATGCTTTGTGGAGCCTTCTTGGTCTCTTTTGGGTGCCATATCCCATTGTTCATCTATCGAGTGATACTGGATGTGTTGAGCAGCCATGAGATAAGGAGAAATGCTCGGGCTGGGTGATAAGCCACAGGCGGTATCCGATCCGCTATAATAAGGGGTCCACAGGAGCTGGTAAGCAGTCTCTTCAGCTGGTGGTGGATTCACAGTGTTTTGGTGTTGGAAGATGGACTTGTTCCCCAAATAGATCATCTTTATTATTCACCTGATTATTGACAGTTTTGCACATCATTTAAATTCCTTCACGGAGCTATGCACTGTGGCACTTTATTCATTTTTTGCCTATAATTGATGAATTGGTAGTTTATGTAGAAACTATTTAACCATAGCACAATTCTTTATTTTTACAAGCAGTAGAGCTAAGAATTTACTTTTTTCTTTAATGATTTTTTTTCCATTTTTTTAAATTTATTTCCCATTCAACTGCCCATGTTTCCATTTTGTCAAAATCATTCTAAAAGGTGTCACTATCCTGCATACTATTAATAAACCTACATAATGTTGTATGTCTTTAATTTGCTTGATAATTAAGATTAAAAACAAACAAAATTAGGTGTCCAACACTGATCCCTTTAGAATTGCTATGTAATGCTTATTATGCAAAAGTAAATTAAAATATTAGTTTTAGGTTGAGTGGCTGTTTAAGCAAACAGTCCCAGATGGCCTGGGAGTCGATATGGGATGAAGTGGGATACCAATAAGTTTGTGGTTGTTTAAACATTTAAAGAGCTTGTGGGTTATTTTATTTATGTTTTATGGAGCGTTTCCAGGGACATTCCTGGTTAGGGAGTCAAATACTGAATCTTTAAAAATGGAAGGGGGAAGGGGAAAGTGGGTACTTGTCTGTGAAACCGAATTAGACAGAGCCCAGGGTTGGTGGTATAGTTCCAACCCTACACTTGTTTGATGCTTATGCTGCCAGGGAGACACAAAAGAGTTAAACTTAAGGATGGTGGCTTATTTTATCTCCCTGATATTCTCCCCTTTCTCTCTCAGCAGGCAGCCTGTGAACTTCTCTGTGAACCTCTCTAGCTGAGCCTAGACATGCAATCAAGGCTCGAAATGCACATATTTTATTTACAGAAAGTAGCATAGTTTTTGAGACTAAGGGGTGGGAAGAGTACTAAGTCAGGAAGTGACTGCTCAAAGCCTCAAAAAATAGCAGCCTCAAGCAAGAAGAATTGGTAGCATAATTAATAGTGTGGAAAATACTGTATGTTCTTTTAAAGAAAATTAATTATTATCAAACTGTTTTGGGTAAAGTTCCACTTTAAAAAGGACCCTTTTTGCTGGAACACATGACACACCCAAAAAGCTTATACATGTTAAATACGTAAAAATTCAGTGTACATATGCCACTGTAAAAGAAGCAATAGGAACAAATGTTTCTTGGTCTTGTACCCACTCAAAGCTTTAAAGTCTGACCTCAAAACTTGACTCAAAATGATTGCATAGTAGTGTAGTCCTAATGATAGAATAGTTGTGGGAGGGGTTGAGTTAGATAATGACTTACCTGACAGAATATGATATAAACATATTTTAGTTATTCTACTCTACGGTAAGGAATAATATTGTATTTTTTTAATTTATTCCTTCAGCAACTAAATCTTTGCAGGTCTTATGTGCTCCATGTAGTAAATTATTACCTTTCATATTCTGATTCTGCATTGTTTTCTATATGCTGTATACATTTAGAATTAACAGTACATTAGAATTTACAAAACAATTAAACATGTATGAAAAATGTGGTAAGAGTTAAAGCGTAACTCCACTTTTGTTGAGAAAAAAACATTCCCCTCTGGGTGATCAATGTACATTGCAAGGATTATAACAACCTTTGTTGCAGATTCCTACCTTTTGGTATTCTGAAGAAATCCCTGTGTGTTTGTCTCTGCATCTGTACTGAGTGGGTCTAATGGGAGTGGTTTTATAATTATGTCACCTGTGGCAGCTGCAGGGCTCTAATGAGGAAGCTGCTGGGTCTGCATCACTTTAGACGCAGTGTTCCTGTTGGCAATATCTCGCCAAAAATGAGATTTTTGTTGTAGGCGATGCCTGAAATCTGATTTGTATCTTAGGCAGACTTCTGGGAAAATTGTTGAGCCGATCACAGGAAATTATGTTTCTGGGGAGTGGTCAGTACACATTCTGTGTAAGGATAAAACTCCATGTAGCCATATTGCATTGCATATATATAAATTTACAGAGGCTGCAGATTAAAAAGGAAAGGTAATTTTTAATAGCATTCAATTACAATATGACTTGTATCGCAATTGTGCACAATATATTATTTGTTCTTTATTTGCTATTTTTTTTCCCCACGAAGGTGGAGTTACCCTTTAAATATTTTAGTACTACACACATCTTTCACATATTTTAGTACTACATACACATCTTCAGTTATTTAATTTAAAAAAATAACATTATTAGCTTTGGCACACCTGTGCAAAATGTAATACATACCTGTATAACAGGAAGGTCCTGAACAAGTACCTTCCTTGGATGACCATAATGTGTTATTTTTATGAAAGCTGCAGATGTAAAAACATTGAAAATTACTTTTTAAACTGCATTTAAAACTAAGATTTAAGATATTAGATTATGTATTATTTAAAGGTGCAACACCACATAAAAAGTACAGACTTCCTAAAAGCATTTGAAAATAGACAAAATTAAATGGTAGTTTAAACCCTGATTAATATTATTTGTCTCCTTTCTCTTCTTAGTTTGTTTCCTTTGCTGATTATTAAAGTATTTTTTTTTTTACCATTGGTAGGTAAAAGCTTAATTATTTCTTGCATCCTAGTATTTACAATAGTACAAAAGCTGAGCAATCAACATCAGTCATGCTTCTGTTACTTGCTTTACACATTTAGCTGTTGTTAGGTTAACACAGATAAATAGACTGAGGTTAAAAATGCCATACTGTTTCTGCTGGCTTATTTAGGCTGCAATTCTCCAATCACTGCAAGTCTCTTACTTTAGAGTTCCACAGATGGAAGCTACTGCAGCAGTTCATCTGCTTAGAGACTCCCTGCAGTCTGGAGATAATAACCAACTTATTGCTTCCCAATAATCTCGCCACAAAGCATTTTCTTTGGAAAAAATCAAAGAAACCTGCTGCTCTCTCATTTTGTTGTTTTTCATTTTAGTTTGTTTGCTCACATTCATCTCAGCATCTTTATCTAGTACTAGGGTCTTGTCAGTAATTGAGTTGTGTGGAGTCACAAGACTACGTTAAGATTATTATTAAGTGTGAACATTTTCTTTTTCACTTTAGTTTTTACATGAAAAAAAAAAAAAGACATGCAAAGGGTATTTAAGGCGTTCAAAGTCAAGTCTAGTCTCAAAGTATCCATGTTCATTTCTGGTTCACTTGCCTGCTGATATCAAAGTACTGTTCCTTGCTGACAGTGTACACATTTTCTTTGTTATGTTGTTAAGCATCAAACATACAAAGAAAAAGCTACAGCATGCAGTTCCAACTGTGGCTTATTCATTGAAACCTTTACGGACGTTAAAAATTTTATTTGAAAATAAGGGAAATAATTGACTACTTATATAGAATGGTATGCTTTGGCAATATTTCTTTAGCTTAAAGGAGAAGTAGGGCCAAAGTTCTTTTGGCCCTATTTCTCATGGGGAACACAGGATTACACTTAGTTCTATACTTCTGTGACCTGTATTCAGTCGACAGTGGCCTAAAGTCAGCTAACGGCTGCTGCCAGTCCAGACTCTGGAGTGATTCCAACTTTATTGAAGGGATCCACCCAGTTGCTTGGCCAGCAGCTCACCCAGCCTTTCAGCGCACTGATCCAGCAGCACTTGCCCCCACACAGCTCCTTGCACCAGTGAGCACTGGAGGAGCAGGGCAGAGATTTCATGGCTGACAGTTACCAGCTTTCTGCTCTCTGAAGACTGAGAAATCAGCGATCAGAGGTCTTTGATAACTCGGTTCTCAGTCTTAGAGGCAGCTAGGTCCAATGCTGCATCCACCTAGGCAAGTATAAATGTTTATTTTTATTTTTTAATTCTAATACTTCTCTTTTAAAGTGATTATAAATGCTTAGCAAACAGGTTGATACTTAACTGCTCTGTGCAGTGGAATTGCACAGTGTGGCCGAAAACCCCTCTTTTTGCATCTGACACCTCCTCTCTGGCTCAGCTTTCCATGGGGGCACTCATGGGGACAGATGTCCAGTCTCCCATACTAACCATTTTAGATACAACCTATTGGCTACAGGGGGTGTTAATCACTACTGCTAAGGGGCGCAACTTGCATAGAACCAATTTCATCTGGATTACAAAGAGTTAGCTGCAGAATCCACCCCCCTCTAAATCATGAGAGTTAATAGTTCATCTGCAGCATGTTGCTGAAATTAGTGTCTGTGCAGTATGATCTGGACTGAAACCTATTTAAATTAAAACTATAGGCAAACATTTTTTTTTCCATTTTGGATAGAGTAAGGGAGCGTTATAACCTCTGTGAGGTTTTTTGCCTTTAGTTATACTTTAACAACACTTTGATCTGAATGAGAATAGCTATCTGCAGAGGGACTTTCCTGACAATGTACTGTATGTTGTTGAATTTCTCTTTATGTATGGAATGCAGGGTTGCTTTTAAGTGACTAGGACTGACTTGTTATGCCCCTTATTGTATTAGTTGAAAATATGTGTTGTATTATTTACCTTTAGGAGCAGTAATGAGTAGAGATGGGCCGAACACCCCCCCTGTTTGGTTCACACCAGAAACCCCAAACAGGGAAAAAGTTTGGCCTGAGCCACAAACTCTCTATGGGACTCGAACATGAAAAATCAAAAGTCCCCATTTTGAAGACTTATATGCAAGTTATTGGTCATAAAAGGGTATGGGGGCTTGGGCACTGCCCTGGGGGACATGTATCAATGCAAAAATGTTTTTTAAAAACAATAGTTTTTAAAGGAGCAGTGATTTTACTGATGCTTAAAGTGAAACAATAAAAATGAAAAATTCCTTTAAAATATAGTGCCTGGGGGCCCCCTTAGTCTGCCTGTAAAGTGGCACATCTGTACTATGTAAAGAACCTGCTGCAGCAAAACTAACATTTCTAAAGAAAAAAAAATGACAGTTACATTACCGGCAACACAATACCATTGCTGGAAATACAAAAATGTAAAAAAAAAAAACGGCGTGAGTGATTCCCCCTAATTCATACCAGGCCCTTTGGGTCTGATATGGTTTTTAGGGGAACCCCACACCAAAGCAGCTTGTCCCCATGTTGATGGGGACAAGAGCCTCTTCCCGACAACCCTGGGCTGTGGTTGTGGGGGTCCCCCAGATCCCAGTCCCCTCCTTTGTAAATGAGTAGGGGTACATTGTACCCCTACTCATTCACCAAAGTGTCAAAAATAAATAAAAACAATACACAGGTTTTTGGCAAGTCCTTTATTTAAAAAAATCCAAAAAACAATGTCCCCCGAACCATTGTCAATCACGACGCCGCTGCCACTGTTGGACTCAAAAGAAAACGCTCCGCCATCAATGACTGCTAACCATCTACTGCAGACTTTGCAATTTAACAGTTCTTAAATAGGTAAGGGGCAGGGCCACTTGGTGACATCATCTGGTGGCCCCTCCCCTTACCAATATAAGAACTGTCAAACGGCGGAGCCTGCAGTAGGTGGTTAGCCTTTGTTGATCCCCATGACTAAGCTCTGGGGCGGAGCAAATGGTATTGGGGGTATTGCCTGGTGGGAACCCAGGCTGAGGTTGTCTTTCTCATACCACCATAGGACTCTGTGGATGTGCAACACCAGGGCTAATTCCTCTCTGCCTCCTAGCCTTCGTTGACGGCGGAACATTTTTTTATTTTTCCGGGTCTGGCAGTGGCGTTGGCCTCTTGCCTGATGATGGTTCTACATCGAGGAACATTTTTTAAAAAATTTTAAAATATTTTTAATAATGGACTTGTCAAAAACGTCTACTGTTTTTCTTTTTTTTACACTTTTTTTGTGAATGAGTAGAGGTACAATGTACCCCATACGCATTCACATAGGGGGGCCGGGATTTGGGGGCCCCCTTCTTAAAGGGTGCTTCCAAATTTTAATAAGCCTCCTACCCGCAGACCCCCACAACCACCACCCAGGGTTGTAGGGAAGAGGCCTTTTTGTTTTCAATAGCTAGGCCGGCTATTGCAACCATGAGTCCATTTAAATGTGATTTGACAAATATTTGTTTCTTTAAAAATGACATTTTTACTGCAGCAGGTTCTATACATGGTACATATGCACCACTTTACAGTCAGACTAAGGTACCTCCAAGCACTATATTTAAAGACATTTTCATTTTTATTGTTTCACTTTAAGTGAAGTGGATCCCGCCTCTCCCCCCAGCTTTTTTTTTTCCAGGTTCGGTGGTGGGCATCATGATTGTCGATAGATCTATGTTAGTGTTGGGTGAATGGTTCAGGCATAAGCTCAGCCGGAACATTGGCTGTTCATCCATTTAGCGAACACCTAAATTATCAGGTGTTCGACCATTTATTCGACCCACCGAACACCCCACAATGCACTGCGCGCTGCACAGCACATTGGAAACCCTGATTGAGTGAAGCAATAAAGGCTTTGCCCAATCAGGGCACAGAGCACTCTCAGAGCCATGATTGAAGAAAGTAATGATGACTGTGCCCAATTATGGCTCATTGCTCATAGATCCAGCCCGCACTATAAAAGGTTCCTTCCCAAAACAGCCTTTTTCAGTGTGATATTGGACTGGAGATAGATAGAACAGGGCTCTGTTCATTGCTACTAGTGAGTTAGTGCGCTATAGTGTGCTATTGTGATTCTATTGTGAGTGTAAAGTATCAGTGTAGTGTGAATATAGTGATAGTGCAGCATGAGTGTAGTGCGACCTCCCTTTTTTACTTTAGTGTCAGTTTAGTGTGTCAGGGCAGGTTTACTGCAGTTTATTGAAGTGTATCAGTTTAGTGTGTCAGGACAGGTTTACTGCAGTATATTGACGTGCATTAATGCACTTTTACTGCAGTATATTGAAGTGCATCAGGGCACTTTTACTGCAGTATATTGAAGTGTGTTGGGATACGTCTACTGCAGTATATTGAAGTGCATCAGTCCCCCTTTATTGTAATATATTGAAGTGCGTTAGTGCACTATTACTGCAGTATATCGAAGTGTGTTAGTGCACTTTTACTGCAGTATATTGAGGTGTGTTAGTGCACATTTGCTGCAGTATATTGATGTGCGTCAGGGCCCTTTTACTTCAATATATTGAAGTGAGTTAGTGCACTTTTACTGCAGTATATTGAAGTGCGTCAGTGCAGTTTTGGTGCAGTATTTTGTAGTGTGTCAGTGAAGTGTGTCTGTGTCGTGAGTCCTCAAGTTAAAGTGCACCAAACACCAGTTTCAATTGATTAAATTGCATCCAAGTACACAAATGCCTGTAAGAAGAGGAGCATTAGCACGTGCTAACGTGCAAACGCATATGTGCGGAAATGTGAACATGCGTATGCATATGCGCATGTGCGAATGTGTGCGGCGCATTCAGATAAGGGTGGCAAATAGGCTATTTAAGCTGGATCAGCATCCAGGATCAGCGCTGTCTTGTCTACAGCGTTCTGTGAGTATCCCATTTTCTGTTACCTGTATCTGTTCTTGAAGCGTTGACCTGGCTTGTTTCTGAATATTCCTGTTTTCCACCTGCATCGACCCTGGCTTGTCCTTTGACCATTCTCCTGCCTCCGCATCTGTACTTGATCTGATCATTTTGTGTATGACCCGGCATGTCTGACTCTGCTTAAGTTCCAGCCCTTACAGAGCTACTAAGTTGCTAGCACCTGTCCAGCTACTTTTGGGACCTGCTGTTTGGCTAAGTACCAGCCTGTTCCTGCCCACGGAGACCCGCTGCCATCTGGTGAACTACTGGATCAGCAGCCTAACAAGCATGTTTAACCGGCACTCGTGCGACTCTGCACTCCTGCGCTACTTGTATACACTACCCGGGACACCAATTATGTTGTTTTGGGATGTGGAATCTGTGCAAGGCTGTCTAGGCTGCCTAGTTTTGAGGGTGTTGATTTTATTGTGAAGATTGTTTTTGGTATAGGTTTCATGGGCTCAATTAACACCCAAGACCAATTTTTCCACACCTGTTTGACAGGTGCATATAATTTATATTTTTTACAGCAAGGCCAATTCTTGCTTTCATCTAGAGTACCTCTATAGAGTTAAAAAGGTTAAGTACAGCGCTGCGCTGAAAGTAAACTAAGGCAGCAGCCAACACACCCGTAGACTCAGGATCAAGATAACAACAAAAAATTCAAAGTGTGGCGCCAGAAGACGACTTTTTTAGTTGAAACATGTCGGGTGGACCCCTCACGACTGCCGCTACACGATTTACATGCTATTTCTATCTTCTAAAAATGTGAGTTTGTTTTTTATTGTTAATGCAGTGCACAGTGCATTGTGGGGCACTCGGCAGGTGAACATTCTGCCTAGCTCCCTTGTCTTCTGCAGTGTGATCTGGAGTGCAATTACATGCAACACATAGAATTTGTTTTACTGTTTTGAGCTGTTTACATTTAGGCAAAGCTGCGGGTATTAAGTTTGGTAGACATGGTGTTTGCAATGTGTCACTTACTGTTGCAGTGGGTGTTAGATGTGCTAGCTCCACCTGACTCCTTTCACTAGATCAAGCTAATCCAGGATGGTCATGTGACCTCCTTTTCTCTCTAATTTTAAGGTTTGAAAACTTCAGTTAAATGTTAAAATAGAACAAAGGCTGTAAAACAGACAGAGGGGAAACATAAAAATATAGATTGCAGCATACTGAAGTTCTGTAGCAAAAAAAGTATCATCATACCTCTATTTCAATGCACGTGTGGCCGACACAGGCCATCTCCATCTGTCCCTGGCACTGGAAATTAAATAAAAGCTAACTCCAGGATCCCCAGATGGTGGAAGATGTAATTGAAGAAATAGGTGTTTTTTTTTCACTGCAAATGCCTTGACATACTGTGATCCAATGGTAATGTGGGAGACCCACAGAGCTTAGATTGTTGGGGGGCCCCAAAATAAACACGGGTGTAGAAAGAAGCAGGAAAGGAAAGGCAAAAAAATGTGGTTGAGGCAGAATGGAATTTCATGGTACCATTGGTTTGCCCTAATGTTTGGATGTTCCTCCAGCAAACCATTAAGGATTTGAAACACCCCTGATGGCATAAAGCTCCCTGTAATCTTTCACAATTAGCGCATTCTCAGTTTGGGATCAGGTTCGGTGATGTCACCTGCTGTCCGCGGTGGCGGGTTGCAATGGCTGGGTGTGCTGGTATATACAGTGCCTTGACAGGAGCTGGTATATACAGTGCCTTGAAAAGGTATTCACACCCCTTTTTTCCACATTTTGTCATGTTACAACCAAAAAACGTAAATGTATTTTATTGGGATGTTATGTGATAGACCAAAAAATGCGGCACATAATTGTGAAGTGGAAGGGAAATGATTAATGGTTTTCAAAATATTTTACAAATAAAAATGTGAAAAGTGTGGCGTACTTTGTAGAACCACCTTTCGCTGAAATTACAGCTGCAAGTCTTTTTGGGGATGTCCCTGCCAACTTTGCACATCTAGAGTGACATTATTGCCCATTCTTCTTTGCAAAATAGTTCAAGCTCTGTTAGATTGGATGGAGAGCATCTGTGAACAGCAATTTTCAAGTCTTGCCACATATTGGATTTAGGTCTGGACTTTGACTGGGCCATTCTAACACATGAATATGCTTTGATCTAAACCATTCCATTGTAGTCTCAAGTCTTTTGCAGACTCCAACAGGTTTGCCTCTAAGATTGCTCTGTATTTGGCTCCATCCATCTTCCCTTCAACTCTGACAAGCTTCCCTGTCCCTGCTGTAGAATAGCATCCTCACAACATGATGCTGCCACCACCATGTTTCACGGTGTTCAGGGTGATGTGCAGTGTTAGTTCTCTGCCACTCATAGCGTTTTGCTTTTAGGCCAAAAAGTTAAATTTTGGTCTAATCTGACCAGAGCACCTTTTTCCACATGCTTGCTGTGTCCCCCACATAGCTTCTTGCAAACCGCAAATGGGTTTTCTTATAGATTTCTTCCAACAATGGCTTTCTTCTTACCACTTTTCCATAAAGGCCAGTTTTGTGGTGTGCACAACTAATAGTTGCCTGTGTACAGATTCTCCCACCTGAGCTGTGGATCTCTGCAGCTTCTCCAGAGTTACCATTTTCCTCTTGGCTGCTTCTCTGAATAATGCTCTCCGCCTGTCAGTTTAGATGGACGGCCATGTCTAGGTAGGTTTGCAGTTGTGCCATACTCTTTCCATTTTTGGAGGATGGATTGAACAGTGCTCTGTGAGATGTTCAAAGCTTGGGATATTTTTTTATAACTTAACCCTGCTTTAAACTTCTCCAAAACGTTATCCCTGACCTGTCTGGTGTATTCATTGGCCTTCATTATGCTGTTCACTAAGGTTCTCTAACAAAGATCTGCGGGCTTCACAGAACAGCTGTATTTATACTGAGATTAAATTACATTCAGGTGAGCTCTATTTACTAATTAGGTGACTGCTGAAGGCAATTGGTTCCACTAGATTTTAGTTCTGAGTATCAGAGTAAAGAGGGCTAAATACAAATGCATGCCACACTTTTCAGATATCTACCGTATTTATCGGCGTATAACACACACTTTTTTCCCCTTAAAATCAGGGGAAAATCGTGGGTGCATGTTATACGCTGATCCCCGCCGATCTCCGCGTAAGCGGAGCAAGCGCAGACAACATACACAAAGCCGAGTGTACTCGGCTAGTCTCGGCTCCACTCACATTCATGCCCAGTCCCGCCATTGGACCTGTGTTATGTCCATCATAGGAGCGGGGCTGGGCGGGACTGCAAGAGGAGCCAAGACTAGCCGAGACTAGCTGAGTACACTCGGCTTTGTGTATGTCGGCGCCGGCTCACGATCAGCTGTTGATGAGTCTCCTCAGAGCCTGCGCACTACAGGATGGACACAGCTGATGATCGGCGCCAATCTTAAATACCTGTGGCTGTAAAGGCTGCAAAGGCTGCAATGACACAAGGCTGCAAAGGCTGCAATGACACAGGGCTGCAAAGGCTGCAATGACACAAGGCTGCAAAGGCTGCAATGACACAGGGCTGCAAAGGCTGCAATGACACAAGGCTGCAAAGGCTGCAATGACACAGGGCTGCAAAGGCTGCAATGACACAAGGCTGCAAAGGCTGCAATGACACAAGGCTGCAAAGGCTGCAATGACACTAGGCTGCTAAGACACTGGGCAAGGCTGCAGATGGACACTGATAAGGCTGCATTGATGGTCATTTAAATGTAAGTTTTTTTCCTTAAACTTTCCTCCTAAAAGTTTTTTTCCTTAAAATTCCCTCCTAAACTTGGGGTGCGTGTTATACGCCGGTGCGTGTTATACGCCGATAAATTCGGTATTTATAAAAAAAAATTGGTAAACCATTTATCATTTTCCCTCCATTTTACAAGTATGTGCCACTTTGTGTTGGTCTATCACATAAAATCCCAATAAAATAAATTTACGTTTTTGGTTGTAACATGACAAAATGTGGAAAAAAGGGGTAGGAATAATTTTTCAAGGCACTGTAAGAGGGATGGACCTTCTTTTAGTTGCTTCATTCTGGCTAGCGGTGCAAAGTTTCTTGGACTACATGCTACCTTGGTGAGTTTTGTGAGTGATGATTTATTTGGGAAAATGATACTAGTTTTTATATACTTATGCCGCGTACACACGAGCGGACTTTACGGCGGACTTTGCCCGGCGGACTGGATTTCGTTGGACAATTCGATGTGTGTGGGCTCCAGCGGACTTTGTTTGCTCAAAAGTTGGACGGACTTAGATTTGAAACTTGTTTAAAATGTATCCGTTGAAATCGAGTCCGGTCGAAAAGTCCGCCGTCTGTATGCTAGTTCGACGGACAAAAAGCCACGCTAGGGCAGCTATTGGCTACTGGCTATGAACTTCCTTGTTTTAGTCCAGTCGTACGTCATCACGTACGAATTCGACGGACTTTGGTGGATTGTGTGTAGGCAAGTCCGTTCATTCAGAAAGTCCGTCGTAAAGTACGTCGAAAAATCCGCCGGGCAAAGTCCGCCGTAAAGTCCGCTCGTGTGTACACGGCATTAGTCCTGTGCTTTGATTTTTGCTTCAGGAGCCTCAGGGGAATTGCATCTTCTCAATTTGGTCATTGGATGGTGTGTCTAATAGTGAGAGAAGCATATAGGCCTCATACTAATACACAATCCTTTTGCACCAGCACAAGGATTGATAATTTATGATGAGGATTACTAAGCTTGGAAGTTGGTAAAGTCAGAACGAAGCCCACACACCTATTAGTTATATAGGGTAAGGAACATCAATCCACCTGGGGTGTTTTTTTGATGGCTTGAAGTCCATCTGAATGATGCAATATATTTTTATATTAATATCTTTATTTGTTGTAGTGATGCACTCTGATGGCTATACACCTTGGAGTTGTGAAACTTAACATGTGGCTCCCCTCTATACCTCTGTCCCCTGCCTGATATTGATATTCTTAGGAACTTGTGCTTGCTGTGGTGCGTATATAATGTGGGGGATAGGTACCCACATTGTGTATATCTGTGTGCATTCTATATGAAATGTACATGCTACAACAATTCACTATATTTTTTATTACATAGAGCTCACTTTCTTTGTACTGTGCTCCTATACCCACCAGAGAGACTAGTTTTTTGGTACCATCCTGCTTGTCGGTTTATCTAGGTCTGTTTGGGTAAGCTAAACCCTACCACTGCCTATAGGGCACTTTGCAATGCTCAAAATAATCATCCAATAAACCAATCAATTTTTGCGTTATTGTATATTATATATTTCGCTGTCTTTTGCAGATAACTCACTCTCTCAAATACTCCTGAAGAAGCGGTAATTTTGGAAATTGTCAAAAATACATCATTTTATTGAGGGCACAGTATAGTGCCATTATTATACAGTAGTCCAGTTTTGTCCAGAGTAATCAATGTGATTTTTTCAGGTATGATTTGTGTGTCTACAAGATTTTATACTTTTTGTAAATAAAATATGTTAGCTTTAATCTATACAAAATGTTGTTATGTCTATGGTGGTACCATGAAAGTCCATTCTGCCTCAACCACATTTTTTTGCATGTAGTATTTTGGGATGCATGTACCTTATGTACAAACATTTCTTAGCACATTAATGTTATAATTAAATGATGAACTATGAGTAGAAGTAGCACACAGTTCATTTTAGAAATCCATCTTCCCTAATCAGTCTCTCTCCTCTTGGGGTCATCAGTACTCACTCAGAGGGTCCTGGTTTGACTTTGGCTGTCTGCATCCAGCTTAGATGTGTGCAATTCATTTTGCTGTGAATGTTAATTCAGAAACATTTTTGGTTATTTGGAGATGCTGATGCATCCAAATCGTCTATTAAAAATGTAACACATTTTGTTGAAATTTGTTCAATTTCATTTCGTATACTTGTTTCCTAACAAATTCCAAATTTTGGGAATGATTCGAATTTGATAGAAAAATGAGTGATCGATTGGAATTATGTGTGAAGAATAGCTGGTTGTTATGGAGCAGGCTGGGAAGCCGGCTGCCATGTCCTTAACAATCGATAACTCATCAGCTGTCAGTGGGCTTCCCCACTGGGAGCTGAAATGTAAACAAAAGAATGCCAGTAATTAAAATTTCAGAAAAAATAATAGAGCAGGGTCCCCACCTCAATGAAGCCAAGAAAGAGGGAATGAGCGAGCACCCCCCTCCTGAACCATAACAGGCCATATGCCCTCAACATGGGGGGGCTGACTTGGGGCAGGGAGGGATCCTGCATTCATTATATCTGGTCTCCCACAGTACACAGTACATGAAAATGCAATTATTTTAGTAAATATAAACCTTTTCATCATCATTATATAGCAGTCGTATGACTTCTACCAGTGGTTAAAGCTTGTAGGAGGAGTTGTAATTCTCCTTTGACTGTCCTATGAGGCCGCATGACTCTCCTGACCCTCTGTCTGGATAGTGCTGATTAGCCCTGTTCCGATTACATGCACCCCACCCCCCACCCCCCGCCAAAAAAAATCTCTCTAGCAATACACACCAAACTGAGCATGTGCAGAGTGCCCCCCAGGGGTCTGTACTAGGGATGAGCTTCGTGTTCGAGTCAAACCCATGTTCAACTCGAACATCGTCTGTTCGCCCGTTCGCCGAATTGCGAACGATATGGGCCATTCGCGCCAAATTCATGTGGCGCGTCACGGCCCGTAATTCACTGCGGCATCGCAGTGCATTGCTGGCTGATGATTGGCCAAGCATGCACTATGACCCGCATGCTTGGCCAATCACAGCGCCGTCTGAACAGAGAGCCATAATTGGCCAAAGCCAAGGAGGCTTTGGCCAATTATGGCTCAGGGGATTTAGTACACGCCCCACACTATATAAGGCCGCCTGCACGGCGGCCCTGTGTAGTGTGTGTTCCGGCGTTCATTGAGAGAGAGAGAGAGACAGACAGTGACATTTGATTTGAGTTAGATAGATTAGGCAGAACAGTCAGTCAGTTTAGCTGCACTTACAGTGTATTGTGTATATATATGCATCCCAGGTGTTGCATATATATATATATATATACACTGTATTCAGTTTAGCTAGATCCGTTCCTGTTATCTTCCTACTGACAGGCAGGCTTGTCTTGTTACAGTATTTACAGCTACCTGAAGAAAATTGCTGGTGTTCTTTTGATCCTATTAGTACCACAGTCAGGCAGCTAGACTATTTACAGTTAGTGCAGTGCGTCCTGCTCACAGTGTTCAGCTAGATCCGTTCCTGTTATCTTCCTACTGACAGGCAGGCTTGTCTTGTTACAGTATATACAGCTACCTGAAGAAAATTACTGGTGTTCTTTTGATCCTATTAGTACCACAGTCAGGCAGCTAGACTATTTACAGTTAGTGCAGTGCGTCCTGCTCACAGTGTTCAGCTAAAACTACAAGTTGGTGTAGTGAGACCTCTGCACAGTGTTCATCTCAAGCTACAAGTTAGTGCAGTGCGTCCTGCTCACAGTGTTCAGCTAAAACTACAAGTTAGTGCTGTGCGTCCATGATGATACTGAGCTCGATGAAGGCAGTAACATGAGCACGGACAGAGGGGGTGCCCAAGAAGGACAGCAATCTGGCAGTCATGCTCCCCCTGCTGCAGCATACTGCCAGGTTTGCTCCAGTAATGAGGAGGGAGGGGATGATGAGGTCACTGACTCAACGTGGGTGCCTGATAGGAGAGAGGAGGAGGAGGAGGAGGAGGAGGAGGCACATCACCAACGAGGCAGGATGCCCTCCAGGGGCCAGCCTAAGGGCAGCACATTGACTGCATCACACCCCAAAGCTCCACATGTGCAGGGCGCTGCAGTCTCTGCGCGTTATTCAAAAAGTTCTTTGGTGTAGGCCTTTTTTGAGACGAGTGCATCAGATCGCACCGCTGCTATTTGCAACATATGTCTCAAGTGTATCTCGCGTGGCCAAAACATCTCCCGCTTGGGTACCACATGCTTGACCAGACATATGTTGACCTAACATGCAGTTCGTTGGCAAGCGTATCTAAAAGACCCACACCAAAGAACAAAGAGGACCTCTCCTTGCTCCTCATCAGCTGAGATTTCCAACCCCACTATACCTTCAGTCCTCTCTGAGACCTGCACTGAGAGGAATGAAGGTGTAGAATTAGGTGTGTCACAGCCAAGTACTTGTGGGCAATCTGCTTTTGGTACACCAACGTCAAATTGTACCAGGCAAATTTCCCTGCCCCAGCTGCTGCACCGCCGAAAGAAGTTTGCTCCCAGCCATCCACATGCTCAGCGGTTGAATGCTAGCTTGGCAAAATTGCTAGCACTTCAACTGCTGCCTTTTCAGTTGGTAGACTCTGCCCCTTCTGTGAGTTTGTGGAATGTGCGGTTCCTCAGTGGCAGGTACCCAAACGCCACTTTTTCTCATGGAAGGCAATTCCGGCTCTCTACCGGCATGTGGAAGGCAATGTCCATGCCTGGCTGGACAGGGCAGTCAGCGGTAAGGTGCATATTACCGCTGACTCATGGTCCAGCAGGCATGGACAGGGACGTTACCTAAGTTTCACGGCGCATTGGGTGACTCTGCTGGCAGCTGGGAAGGATGCAGGACAAGGTGCAGTAGTGTTGGAGGTTGTTCCGCCACCACGCCTCCAAAATGCTAATGATTGTGACCCACCTCTCTCCTCCACCCCCTCCTCTTCTTCTTCCTCCATGGCCTCTTCCTGTGCTTTGTCCTCGGAACCAGCGGTGGTTCATAGCCATTCAAGGGGCTACGCAAGTACGCAGGCCAAAAGATGCCATGCGGTGCTTGAGCTGGTGTGCTTGGGGGACAGGAGCCACACTGGGGCAGAAGTTCTGTCAGCTCTTCAGGGGCAGGTTCAGAGGTGGTTGACGCCACGCCAACTTAAGGCAGGAATGGTGGTTTGCGACAATGGCACCAACCTCCTCTCTGCCCTCCGACAGGGACAAATGACCCATATGCCCTGTTTGGCTCACGTCCTTAACTTGGTGGTGCAGCGGTTCTTGGGCAGGTACCCGGGCATACAGGATGTCCTGAGGCAGGCCAGGAAAGTCTGTGTGCATTTCCGCCGGTCATATAATGCCAGTGCTCGGCTGACGGACCTCCAAAAGGAGTTTAACCACTTCTGGACCGCCCATTGTAAATATACGTCCTTTTTTTAAAGATGGATATCTCGGTAACGGCAGCAGCTGCTGCCACAACCAAGGTATCCATCTTTAGGTGCGGCGATTCTGTACACGATAATGGTGGTCTCTGCGGCGGGTTCGACCGCGAGATCACCATTATCGGCGGCTGGAGATGTGCCACCCCCCTCCCGTCGCTCTCCTGCACCCTCCGCCGCTTACCGGAGCTGTCGGTATCGGCGGAGGCGATCGGGTCCTTTCCCTGCTTAGGTATGGAGACGAGTGAGGCTAAGATGGCCCCCACCCGTCTCCATACCATGTGACGGCCGGAGCGACATCATTACATCAGCTCCGCCCACTTCTCTTAAAGGCACAATTTTTTTTGTCATTTTTTAAACGACTTTTTTTTTTTTGGCATTTTAGTCTAAATATGAGATCTGAGGACTTTTTGACCCCAGATCTCATATTTAAGAGGACCTGTCATGCTTTTTTCTATTACAAGGGATGTTTACATTCCTTGTAATAGGAATAAAAGTGATCCAATTTTTTTTTTTTTTTAAAACAGTGAAAAAATAAATAAAATAAAGTAAAATAAATAATAAAAAAAAAAATAATAATTTTTAAAGCGCCCTGTCCCGACGAGCTCGCGCGCAGAAGCGAACGCATACGTGAGTAGCGCCCGCATATGAAAACAGTGGTCAAACCACACATGTGAGGTATTGCCGCGACCGGTAGAGTGAGACCACTAATTCTAGCCCTAGACCTCCTCTGTAATGCAAAACATGCAATCTGTAGAATTTTTTAAACGTCGCCTATGGAGATTTTTAAGGGTAAAAGTTTGACGCCGTTCCACGAGCGGGCGCAATTTTGAAGCGTGACATGATGGGTATCAATTTACTTGGCGTAACATTATATTTCACAATATTAAAAAATTGGGCTAACTTTAATGTTGTTTAATTTTTTTTTCAAAAAAGTGAATTTTTCCAAAAAAAGTGCGCTTAGAAAACCGCTGCGCAAATACGGTGCAAAAAAAAGTATTGCAATGACCGCTATTTTATTCTCTAGGGTGTTAGAAAAAAAACAATATATAATGTTTGGGGGTTCTAAGTAATTTTCTAGCAAAAAAACGTGTTTTAAACTTGTAAACACCTAAAATCCAAAACAAGGCTGGTCTTAAAGTGGTTAACCTGCCCAAGAACCGCCTAATCTGTGACATGCCCACCAGGTGGAACTTAACGTTGGCCATGCTGCAGCGGCTGCACACGCAGCAGAGGGCCATCAATGAGTACCTGTGCAACTATGGCACCAGGACAGGGTCAGGGGAGCTTGTTTTTTTTTCCCCACGCCAGTGGGCCATTATCAGGGATGCATGCACTGTCCTGTCACCATTTGAGGAGGCCACGAGGATGGTGAGCAGTGACAGTGCATGCATCAGTGACACTGTCCCCCTTGTCCACCTGTTGGAGCACACGCTGCGTGGAATAATGGACAGGGCACTTGAGGCAGAACAGAGGCAGGAAGAGGAGGACTTCCTTAGCTCTCAAGGCCCCCTTTATCCAGACAGTGTTCCTGCGTGCCCGCCGATCACACAGGAAGAGGACGAGGAGGAGGAGGAGGAGGAAGATTGTGTCAGTATGGAGGTGGAGCCTGGCACTCAGCATCAGCAGCAGTCTTTAAGGGATCAGTCCCAAGAAACACATGGACTTGTACGTGGCTGGGAGGAGGTGGCTGCAGACCATGTCGTCCTTAGTGACCCAGAGGAATCTGGACCGAATGCCTCAGCAAACCTACGCTGCATGGCCTCCCTGATCCTGCAAAGCCTGCGGAAGGATCCTCGTATTCATGGTATCAAGGAGAAGGACCAATACTGGCTGGCAACCCTCCTTGATCCACGTTACAAGGGTAAGGTTGCGGACCTTATCTTGCCATCGCAGAGGGAGCAGAGGATGAAACATCTTCGGGAAGCCTTGCAGAAAGGTCTGTGCAACGCGTTCCCAGAGACTGGGAGGTTACAAACTCCTGTTTCTGGACAACGTGTTGCTGAGGCTTCGGTTAGTCAAAGAAGGATCGTGGAGAAGGTGGCCGTCTGACCGATGCGTTCAGACAATTTTTTGGTCTGCAGCCCCAAGGTATGATCGGTTCCAGCAGCCATCGCCAGCGTCTGTTTTACATGGTGCAGGAATACCTAGGGGCCAAGATCAGACTTGGACACCTTTCCCACCGAAAATCCTCTGGGTTACTGGGTCTTGAGGATGGATCACTGGCCAGAGCTTGCACAGTATGCAATTGAGCTACTGGCCTGTCCTGCATCCAGCGTTCTTTCGGAACGCACATTCAGTGCTGCTGGAGGCGTGGTAACCGATCACAGGGTGCGTCTGTCCACCGACTCGGTCGATCGACTGACCTTCATAAAAATGAATCAGTCTTGGATCACCACCAGCTACCAAGCACCTGATGCTGATGTAACCGAATATTTTTTTTTGAAATCTCAGATCCCTTCAAAGACTGCCTATGCTGATGCTGAGTGACTGTCCCTGAGTAATTATCCTCTTCCTCCTCAATCATCACGCTGATAGCTTGTAAGAACATTTTTGGTTCTGGGCGCCACCACCAGCGCCTAAGACCCAATTTTTCTGCCCCTGTTTAACAGGGGCGTGTAATTACAATTTTTGATGCAATACTTTGCAGCAGGGCTCGTTCCTGCGTTCCAACTAGAGTGTCTGTGAGGGGTTGCAGTGTTATGGCACCAGCACCAGTGCCTAAGGCCCAATTTTTCTGCTCCTGTTTAACAGGGGCGTGTAATTACAATTTTTGATGCAATACTTTGCAGCAGGGCTCGTTCCTGCGTTCCAACTAGAGTGTCTGTGAGGGGTTGCAGTGTTGTGGCACCAGCACCAGTGTCTAAGGCCTAATTTTTCAGCCCCTGTTCAACAGGGGCATGTAATTACAATTCTTGATCTAATATTTCACAGCAGGGCCCATTTCTGCACCCACCAAGAGCGAGTGAGGACTTACAGTGTTGTGGCACCAGCACCACCACCACCACCAAAGGCCCAATTTTTCTTCCCTTCTTCAACAAGGGCATGTAATTACAATTCTTGATCTAATATTTCACAGCAGGGCCCATTTCTGCATCCACCAAGAGCGAGTGAGGACTTACAGTGTTGTGGCACCAGCACCACCACCACCACCACCAAAGGCCCAGTTTTTCTGCCCCTGTTCAACAGGGGCATGTAATTACAATTCTTGATCTAATATTTCACAGCAGGGCCCTGTGAAGGCTTAAAGTGTTGTGGCCACAACAACACCTAAGGCCAAAATTTCTGCTGAGTATATAGGGCAGGCCCCTACTTTCAAACATCTAACTTACAAACGACTCCTACTTGCAAACGGAAGGAGACAACAGGAAGTGAGATGAAATCTACCCCTAGGAAGGGAAATTCTCTCCTGTAAGAGTTAATATGGGAAAAACATTTCTCCTTTCCACTGATGCTTTCCAATCCTTGTTCCACAAAAAAACCCAAATTCTCAAAAAGCATTTGTCATTGGGACAAAAAGTGAGGTGAAATCTTCTAAAGAGGAGGAAAGACAGCAAAACAAATGTCACAGGGGTGATAACCCCTCCCTATGTTTTCCAAAAAGCTTAAAAAAGATTTTTTGGCTGGAGCTAAACACGTTAAAAATGTACCCATTCAAAATGACAAACAGATTCTACTTAACAACAAACCTACAGTCCCTGTCTTGTTTGCACCGCCTGTATACTGCTGTTCAGAGTATATAGGGCCTGGTGGCCCCACACCTTTCCTTATTTTAATTTGGGTGCGGGGTTCCCCTTAATATCCATACAAGACCCAAAGGGCCTGGTAATGGACTGGGGGGTATCCATGGTGTTTGTCTCACTGATTTTCATCCATATTGGACATTGGATGGTCCATATAGGTCCATATAGGACCGGACATTACATTAAACCCGCAAGCAGTTTTAAATGAGATTTTTTCCTTTAAAAATGACATTTGGTGCAGGGACTGTTCTAAACACGGGAAACACACGCCACTTTACAGGCATACTATAGACACCCCCCAGGTACGATATTTAAAGGAATATTTCACTTTTTTTTTTTTTACTTTAAGCATCATTAAAATCACTGCTCCCGAAAAAACGGACGTTTTTAAAAGTTTTTCTTGCATTGATACATGTCCCCTGGGGTAGGACCCGGGTCCCCAAACCCTTTTTAGGACAATACCATGCAAATTGGCCTTTAAAATGAGCACTTTTGATTTAGAACGTTCGAGTCCCATAGACGTCAATGGGGTTCTAACGTTCGTGCGAACTTTCGGTCCGTTCGCAGGTTCTGGTGCGAACCGAACCAGGGGGTGTTCGGCTCATCCCTAGTCTGTACTATCAGGAGGTGAATTGGAGACTGTGGCAGAATGGGAAGATCAGATAAGACAGGATCAAACAGCCTTTTTTCACAATGCACAGGACTAACCCCTTACCACAGTGAGTATAACAAGCATGCTTTACTGCATATACAGACTGATTTTACTGTTGTAGGTCTACTAACACTTAAAAGTACATTACAGTTTGTCTCTTAAAAGCTCATCTTCTTTCAGCTGTCAGTTTGTAAAAAAAAATGTTGGTGCAAGCCAAGTACGTGTTTTGTACAGCAGTGATGGTCACCTCCATTTGGGGGCCGATGCGCCCACTACTTAGTTCAATGTTTTCCCACTACAACGCACGCATGATGTCCGACCACCGCTTCCTGAGCTGATCTTTCGATCGTCATACCCCAAATTTCCGGTGCAGAGTTTTGACCACTTTCGCAATTATCTTGGCCTTTCTGACATTGGGGTTGGGGTAAGGTCCATACTTCCCATCATAGTCGGCCCTCTTCAGGATGTCTACCATCTCCAACATCTCCCCAAAGGACATATTTGAGGCCTTAAATCTCCTTCTGGATTGGGACGTTTCCGGATCCGGGCTTTCCTCCTCCTCCTCCTCGTTGCTATAATTAGCACGATCCTGCTGTGTATCCGCCATGTGCTCTTCCCCCACTGCGCAGATCGAAAAGAATAGAACTAGAAAGAACGTCAGGGGCGGGCAGAGTTACACGCATGCGCAGTGTGTATAAAGCGTAACACGCGTGCGTCTTACGTACGATCTGTGAGCGGAGGAAGGAGCATCGGAGGAGCCGATCGTGATAACGAAAGTAAAATCTAAACTTGCGCCTATACTGCTTCGAAATGGAAGCCTATATTTTAACAAGATTAGGGTAGTTTGGCCTGACCTTAGGGTTTGTCTTGTGTTGTGTCTTGCAGAGAAAATGGATGGGTTCAACGACCACAATTTCCTCCCCCTGTTCATAGACAAGTATAGGGAGCTGCCCTGTCTGTGGCAAGTGAGACATCCCCATTACAACAATAAACAAAAGAGGCAGGCAGCGCTGGAGAAACTGCTGGAGTTGGTGAAGCCGGTGGTCCCCACAGCAACCATCCCCTATTTAAAAAACAAAATTGGTGGCCTGAGTAGCACTTATCTTAGGGAGCGCAAGATTCCCAGAGGTCCGGAGCTGCAGCAGATGATGTTTATGTCCCCAAGCTGTGGTACTATGAGAGACTGCGATTTCTGTCAGACCACACTGAAGTCAGGGAATCCCTTTCTACTCTTCCTTCCACGCTTCCTTCCACCCCAGCTGAGGCTTCCGATGTCCAACCTGGGCCTTCCAGCCAGGAAGAAGTGGAGGAGCCCAGCTGGAGCCAGGTATAGCATTCTTCTACAGATTTCTGGTCAATAAATAAATGTTGTTTACTAGATGTTATTATTGATCACTAATTGGTGATTGAAAAAAAGTGTTTTACATCTTAATAGACAGTAGTGGGCACCCAAAATTGTTAATAGAAACAAAAATGCTGGGCTCAGAATGATAGTCTGTTATATTTGTTAACATTCAATTTGCAATAGTCAGGAGGTGAAAATTGTGTGTGATTGATGAATAAAAAACTAAAACTATGTCCCTTTTTCATACACAGGAAGACCTCAGCCAGGAGGAGGCTGTGGAATGTGGCAGCCAGGAGGAGGCGGGGCTAAGTGTCAGCCAAGAGAAGCCTGGGACAAGTCGCAGCCTGACTGAATCGCAGGTTCCTCCATATAAAAGAGCGAGGAAGACGACTCCGTGCAGGATTCTGCGCTCAGTCTGATTCAGGAGGCTTCTGCATCCCTCTGAGCCTTCCCCACTCCTGAAGAGGCCTTTGCCTGCATGGCTGCCACCAAACTGCAGGGCATGCAGGAGGATCAACGCAAACTATGTGAGGACCTGCTTTATAAAGTCCTAAGTAAGGGGGTGAGTGGGGAACTAACACCCAAGACCGACGTGATTGAGTTGAACCATCCTCCTCCTCCTCCTCCACTACCACAGCCACAGCGTGGAAGGAAGCGTGGAAAGAAGACCTGAGAGTGATGACCCTGGGTTCAGTCTGGTCTGACAGAAGCTGCAGTCTCTCATATGACCACAGCCTGGGGACATAGATGTCATCTGCTGCTTTCCGGATCTCTGGGACTTCTGGACCAGACTGACCTCCCTTAGATAAGGACTCCTCAGGCCACCAATTTTGCTTGAAAATTATTGATGTCTGCCCTAAGGGTCCAAGGCTTCGCCAATTTCTGCTGTTTCTCCAGCGTTGCCTCCCTCTTTGTTTAGTTGTGAGCCCTTAATAAAAAATTTTTTTGGGAAAATTATACTCTCCTGTGTGTTTTAATCCAAAAAGGACAGTTTGTTGGTGACGATTCAGGTACATTTCTAACATAAAATGTGAAATTAACAAGGGACAACAACACCAAACAATCTCCTACAGATTAAATAGAACAACATATGAATGGTGTTGTGGTAACTTGACACAAAAAACACACACAAACCTTTTTGGGGAGTACAAATAAAAATCCAAAAAAAAAAAAAACACCCTTCAAAAAAATACAAACACAAAAAAAAATCTACATTAAAGCCAAAAAAAAAAAAAAATACACCAAAAAATTGTTGTCAGATGTGAGAAATCAAAATATATTGAGTGAATCACGATAAATAGTAACGAAATAAGTTTGTGAGAAGTCTGTGTGAATGTGAGCAGCAAAACTACTTAATTCTTGTCACATTATAAAGAAGAAGAGAGTGCGCTGTATTAAACCATTTTTAACATTGCAGCGTGACGAAAGTGCTGTATCCATTGCGAACGCTAAGTTTACCAGACCGAGCTGTTCCGTGTCGGAATTTCTTCTGAGCATGCGTGGCACTTTGTGAGTCGGAACAGGCCACACACGGTCGGAATTGACGCGATCGGATTTTGTTGTCGGAAAATTTTATCTCCTGCTCTCCAACTTTGTGTGTCGGAAAATCCAATGGAAAATGTCCGATGGAGCCCACACACGGTCGGAATTTCCGACAACACGCTCCGATTGGACATTTTCCATCGGAAAATCCGACCGTGTGTTTGGGGCATTAGACTTCTGGTGGTGTTCACAACACCGTTCACCCCTAGTGCAGTTGCTACTACTTTTCTGGTGGTGTACACAATACATACATTGCACCCATAGTTGTTATTACACTTCTGTTGGTGTACACAGTACCGTTCACCCCTAGTGCAGTTGCTACTACTTTTCTGGTGGTGTACACAATACACAATACATACAGTGCACCGATAGTTGCTATTAGACTTCTGGTGGTGTACACAATACCGAGCACCCCAGTGCAGTTGCTACTACTTTTCTGGTGGTGTACACAGTACACAATACATACAGTACACCCATAGTTGTTATTACACTTCTTTTGGTGTACACAATACTGTGCACCCATAGTGCAGTTGCTATTACTTTTCTGGTGGTGTACACAGTACACAATACATACAGTGCACCCATAGTTGCTATTAGACTTCTGGTGGTGTACACAATACCGAGCACCCCAGTGCAGTTGCTACTACTTTTCTGGTGGTGTACACAGTACACAATACATACAGTGCACCCATAGTTGCTAATAGACTTCTGGTGGTGTACACAATACCATGCACCCCTAGTGCAGTTGCTACTACTTTTCTGGTGGTGTACACAGTACACAATACATACAGTGCATCTATAGTTGCTATTAGAGTTCTGGTGTTGTACACAATACCATTCACCCCTAGTGCAGTTGCTACTACTTTTTTGGTGGTGTACACAATACATACAGTG
Organism: Lithobates septentrionalis; assembly: GCA_037952835.1. NCBI lineage: Eukaryota > Metazoa > Chordata > Amphibia > Anura > Ranidae > Lithobates > Lithobates septentrionalis. The sequence continues at coordinate 111,191 of JBBDGP010001411.1, read as the reverse complement.
CACCCATATTTGCTATTAGACTTCTGTTGGTGTACACAGTACCGTGCACCCCTAGTGCAGTTGCTACTACTTTTCTGGTGGTGTACACAGTACACAATACAGTGTAGTGTGGTTTTGATAAAAAAAATTTACAGCATGTCCGGAAGGCCACCAAGGAGAGGCAGACTCTCACAGGCCACTAAAAGAGGGCAAGCAGGCTCTGTGTCTACAGCCGACAGTGCTGGTCAGAGAAAGAACGGTGGAGAAGGTGGCCAGCTGACCGATGCCTTCAGACAATTCTTCAGTCCTCAGCGCCAAGGTCTGATAGGCTCCAGCAACCATCGCCAGCATCTGAATTACATGGTGCAGGAATATCTAGGGGCAAGATCAAACTTGGAGACCTTTCCAACAGAACATCCACTGGGTTACTGGGTCTTGAGGATGGATCACTGGCCAGGACTTGCTCAATATGCAATTGAGCTACTAGCCTGTCCTGCATCCAGCGTTCTTTTTGAACGCACATTCAGTGCTGCTGGAGGTTTTGTAACCGATCACGGAGTGCGCCTGTCCACAGAATCTCTTGATCGGCTAACATTCATAAAAATGAATCAGTCTTGGATCACCAGCTACCAAGCACCTGCTGCTCATGTAACAGATTGATTTTTCTATGGATGTGGGATCCCTTGAAGACTGCAAATGCTGAGTGACTATCCTATTATGCTGAGTGACTATCCTATTCCTCCTCAATCTATTGATGATAGCTTCTAAGAATATTTTTGGTTCAGGGCACCACCACCACTGCCTAAGGCCCAATTTTTCTGCTCCTGTTTAACAGAGGCATGTAATTACAATTTTTGATCAAATATTTAACAGCAGGGCTTGTTCTTGCACTCAACAAGAGTATCTGTGAGGGGTTGCAGTGTTGTGGCACCACCACCACTGCCTAAGGCCCAATTTTTCTGCCCTTGTTTAACAGGGGCATGTAATTACAATTTTTGCTCTAATATTTCACAGCAGGGCCCGTTCCTGCGCTCAACAAGAGTATCTGTGAGGCTTTACAGTGTTGTGCCACCACCACCAACACCGCCTAAGGCCCAATTTTTCTGCCCTTTTTTAACAGGGGCGCGTAATTACAATTTTTGATCTAATATTTCACAGCAGGGCCCCTTCCTGCACTCAACAAGAGTATCTGTGAGGCTTTACAGTGTTGTGCCACCACCATCACAACCAACACTGCCTAAGGCCCATATTTTCTGCCCCTGTTTAACAGGGGTGCGCAATTACAATTTTTGATCCAATATTTCACAGCAGGGCCCGTTCCTGCACTCAACAAGAGTATCTGAGAGGCTTTACAGTGTTGTGAGGGCTTACAGTGTTCTCTTACCACCAACACCTAAGGCCCAATTTTCTGCAGAGTGTATAGGGCGGGCCATATAGTATATACAGGCGGTCCCCTATTTTCAAACATCCGACTTACAAACAACTCCTACTTACAAATGGAGGGAAACAACAGGAAGTGAGAGGAAATCTACCCCTAGGAAGGGAAAAATTTCTCCTGTTATGCCCCGTACACACGGTCGGATTTTCTGACGGAAAATGTGCGATTGGAGCGTGTTGTCGGAAATTCCGACCGTGTGTGGGCTCCATCAGACATTTTCCATCCGATTTTCCGATACACAAAGTTTGAGAGCAGGCTATAAAATTTTCCGACAACAAAATCCAATCGCGTCAATTCCGACCGTGTGCGGACAATTCCGACGCACAAAGTGCCACGCATGCTCAGAAGAAATTCCGAGAGGGAACAGCTCGGTCTGGTAAAATTAGCGTTCGGAATGGATAGAGCACTTTCATCAGGCTGTAATGTTTTAAATTGTTTAATACAGCACACTCTCTTCTTCTTTATAATGTGAGAAGAATGAAGTAGTTTTGCTGCTCATATTCACACAGACTTCTCACAAACTTCTTTCTTTATTATTTATTGTGATTCCCTCAATATATTTTGATTTGTCACATCTGACCAAATTTCTTTTTTGCTGTTTCATTTTTGTTTTGAATTTTTTTCAAGGCTGATTTTTTTTTAATTTTGTTTTGTATTTTTTTCAAGGGTAATTTTTTTTTTTTTTTTGGGGTTTGTATTTTTTTTTAAGGCTGATGTTTTTTTTTTGTTTTTTTTGGGTTTTACTCCATAATATTTTTGTGTGTGTTTTGTGTGTCAAGCTACCACCACACCATTATTATCTTGTATTATTTAATCTCAAGGAGATTGTTTGGTGTTGGTGTCTCTTGTTAATTTCACATTGTATTTTTTAAATGTACCTGCCTCCTCACAAACAAACTGTCCTTTTTGAAGGAAAACACACATAGGCGAGTATAATTGAAACAAAAATTCCTTTATTAAGGGCTCAGAACCAAATAAAGAGTGAGGCAATGCTGGAGAAACAGTAGAAATTGGTGAAGCCTTTGACCCCCAGGGCACACATCAATTATTTTCCAGCAAAATTGGTGGCCTGAGGAGTCCATATGTAAGGGAGTGCAGTCTGGTCCAGAAGTCCCAGAGATCCGGAAAGCAGCAAATGACATCTGAGTCCCCAGGCTGTGGTACTACAAGAGGCTGCATATTTTGCCAGACCAGACTGAACCCAGGGCCATCGCTCTCTGGTCTTCCTTCCACGCTTCCTTCCCGGCTGTGGCTCTGGTGTTGGAGATGTGGCAGGAGGAGGAGTAGGACCTGGAGGAGGAGGAGGAGGACTATGTGTGAGGTCACAAATGTGGGTAGCACATGTTATTTGGCCCCTCAACCCCTTATTGAGAGCTTCCAAAATTAAGAATTCACACAGGAGTCGTTGGCCCTCCTCCATCTGCATCATTTTGCAGGCAGTTATGCCAGCAAAGTCCTCCTCCACACTGTGGGGGGTTCTCAGGGCCTCTGTAGCCTTCCAAAAGAGGCCTATGGCAGCCTCCTCCAGGTTACTCCTCTTCCTGCCACTTTGTCTTTGAAGGTGTAGGGGAGGGACCTGGGTATTGGGCAGCCTGCTTGGCCCGGCCACCTCCTGGCTGAGACTTCCCTGTGTATGAAAAAGGGACATGGTTTTAGTTTTTGCATCATCAATCACAATCAGAAATTAGTACTGCAAACTAACATCTAGTTAACATCATTGATTGGACAACCATGAATATTTAGAGGAATGCTATACCTGGCTCAAGCTGGGCTCTTCCACATGTTGCTACCTGGAAGGCCCAGGTTGGGCGTCAGAAGCCTCAGCTGGGGGGGAAGGAAGCGTGGAAGGAAGAGTGGAGAGTGCTGGCCTGGGTTCAGTCTGACCTGCCAGAATATGCAGCCTGTCATAGTACCACAGCCTGGGGACATAAATGTCATCTGTTGCTCCTGATTTCTGGGAATCCTGGACCTTCTTGCGCTCCCTTAGATAAGTGCTCCTCAGGCCACCAATTAGGATCTTCAAATAGGTGATGTCTGCCGTGGGGATCACCGACTTCACAAATTGCAACAAATTATCCAGCGCTGCCTTCCTCTTTGTTTGGTTCTTATCTTCAGGGCAGCTCCCTGAACATATCAATGAAGATTGACATAAAGTCCTTATCTTTCAAGATATCCATTTTCACTGCAAGACACAACACAAGACAAACCCTAATGTCAGCCTAAAGTCTTCTAAACTTGTGCAAATACAGGCCTCAATCTAGAAGCAGTATAGGCCCAATGTTAAATCTTACCTTTGTAATCACGATCGGCGCCTCCGTTACTCCTTCCTCCGCTCACAGATCGTACGTCCTATGCACGCGTGTTACGCTTTAAAGACACTGCGCATGTGTGAAACTCCGCCCGCCCCTGATGTTCTTTCTAGTCTATTCCCCGCCCCTTCTCGTTCGTCGCAGTGGGTAAGAGCACATGGCGGAGGCACAGCAGGTGTCTGATAATTACACCAACGAGGAGGAGGAGGAGGAGGAAAGCCCGGAGGCAGAAACGTCCCGATCCAGAAGGAGACGATTTAAGGCCTCAAATATGTCCTTTGTGGAGATGGTGGAGATGGTCGACATCCTGAAGAAGGCCGACTATGACGGGAAGTATGGACCTTACCCCAACCCCAATGTCAGAAAGGCCAAGATCATGGCGAAAGTGGTAAAGAGTCTGCACCGGAATTTCAGGGTACGATGATCGAAAGATCAGCTCAGGAATCGGTGGTCGGACTTCAAATTAAGAGAGTACGAGCAGTACAGAAAGATCCGGAGAGTTTAAAAAAGTAAGTCATTGTCCTGTGTTCCTATTTTTTTATGTTTATTACATTCGTGCTGCTCCATGTGCTTTTCTTAACTGTTATCCAGTTTAAAATGTCAACTTTCATGTTCATGGGCACATTATTCATTCGTATCAAACATTTTTCGTTCGGCCTAGAAAACACCATTGTTTTGGCCATATGCATTTGCCCACATTTTTTAGGGCCTACTTGTCTAAAAATGATTTGGTTGTGTAGATGGGGTTGTTACTAGAATGAAATGCAAACTAGATTCTGTGTAAGGAGAGGACACTCAGCAGCTGTTTACACATCTGGACGCTGGAGCACTAGTGTGGGACACAAGAACATCCTTTTTATTAGGGGGCCCACACAGGTGCTCCAGTGTATACTATAGGGGTGACTCCATTTGTGAAGCTTGTACTAAACAGGTAAAGTATTGAAGCTTGACAAAGGACAATAAAAATTCTACATCTTTGAACTCTGCCAAAATAGACAATTGTACCCCACTTCCAAGCAATGTTTCATATTTATAGTTCTGCCATCAAATATCTGTGAGCTAAGTATACCTATTTTTTTTTACATAGGGGATAAAAGACACCCCTCATCCGAGGAAACCAGAGACCACCCACCTCTGGAAGAAGGGGAAATCCACCCAAGCCAAGCAGAGTATGAGGAGGAAGACATGGTGGAAATTGGCACCACAACAGGTGAGTGTCTGCGACCACAGGCTCAGGTAAGAGATGGATGCCGGCATATTTATAATACATGGTGTTTTTTGGTTTCTATCTGTTTAGGTGATCGTGATGTTGTGGATCCAGATCCTTTCACCTCGGAAAGTGCACAGATCCTGATCGGGGAGATCATGGGGTGTAATAGGGACTTGGAAAACATCCAGAAAAACATCAACGATGTTCAACAAAAAAATCATTGATGTTTTAGGGAGAGTTTAAAACCCCTCCAAATTCCTTTGGTTTTTTGTGTGCTAAAAATGATTGACATTTTTTGACAAATTTGCGAAAAGCCAAATTTTGAAGATGCACACAGTGTGTCAACATGTGCTATCTGCCATCACGGGAGATCAGTGGACGCGTTTTGGGGGTGCAACCCCTTCCTCAATAATAAAGTAGCTGGGAGAAAGGGGTTGCATCCACAAAACACATCCCTTGATCCCCCGTGATGGCAGCTAGCAGATGGCAGTGTGCATCTTCAAAATCTGTCTTTTCCTGGGGTGACTTCATCCCATCTGAACGCAATATCAAACACAGTTTGTAAATACTCATGTCTGATATTGCCTTCAAGTTCTACCAAATGTGAACTTTGTAAGTTCAAGATTTGTGTCTTTCTTGTTGGTTTTAAACATGCCTGTTTTATCTTACATGGACATTGCTACTTTTTCTAATGTGACACCAAAAATTTTTATACAACAAACATGTTGGTTTGTTTTAAAAACCTGTTCTAAATGCACACATGATTGTGCTGATATTAAAAAGATTGCTATTTAAGAATGTGTGGATTATTGTTTCAACGCCATATGTATGGTTGTAAGAAATAGGCGGAACCGGCTGGCCATGATTCCAAACATGTTCTCCACCACTCTTCTGGCTCTGGCCAGCCGGTAATTAAAAACCCTCTGGTCCGGGGTGAGGGTCCTCATCGGGAATGGCCGCATAAGATGGTCCCCCAGCGCAAACGCTTCATCCGCAACGAAGACGAATGGGAGTCCTTCCACATTGTCTTCTGGAGGTGGCAAGTCCAAGCTGCCATTCTGGAGACACCTGTAGAACTCCGTCTGGGCAATGACTCCACCATCGGACATCCGGCCATTCTTCCCCACGTCCACATACAGGAACTCGTAAGTAGCCGACACCACCGCCAACATCACAATACTATTGAACCCCTTGTAATTATAATAGTATGACCCCGAGTTGGGTGGTGGGACGATGTGGACGTGTTTCCCATCAATTGCCCCTCCGCAGTTAGGAAAGTTCCACCGCTGGGCAAAGTGGGAGGCCACAGTCTGCCATTCCTGTGGGTTGGAAGGAAACTGTGAAGTCAAACAAAAAAAGTTAGTCATTTTGCACATAAACAGGGAAAGATGATTAGACACAAACATTCTTGGCCAACATCAAGATAACATTTATTTGAGGGAGTTTTTAAAGACCAAAGTATAAGGTACAACTATCAGATTCCCCCCTCTCATGGGCCATTTCTAACATTATAGGGGGGGACTCTTGGACAGGTAACCCTCTCCACTTCATTGAGGGATGAATGCCTAAAAAATGGGTTTTACTTTGGCCTCCTTAGTTACACTATTGGCAGCCCACTGGACAGGTAAGAAGTGTCATAATACAAAGATATAAATACACACTGTACACATTTGAGCACATTTGGACATTCTGCTATTACCTATCAAAATAATAATAGTATACACAAACTTGAAACAGTACCATTTGAAAGTATACAGGCAGGCCCTTGCACTACATTCTTTGGGAAATATATCCATAAATCTGACCACAAAAGAGGTGGGTATAGTGTGTATGGGTTTGGCAAAGTCAGCAGATAGATGATTGAGGATAGATAGAGCAGTGTTTCTCAACTCCAGTCCTCAAGGCGCACTAACAGGTCATGTTTTCAGGATTTCCACTATTTTGCACAGGTGATTTGATCAGTTTTCACTGCCTTAGTAATTACCACAGCTGTTTCATCTGAGGGAAATCCTGAAAACATGACCTGTTGGTGCGCCTTGAGGACTGGAGTTGAGAAACACTGAGATAGAGAATTGGTATCAGCCTCTGGCACTCTGCCTGAATTTAAAGCACAAATCACATTTAAAAACATTTTAGGGGGTGTTTGGGGTAAAGCACGACTATGGAGCTGATAAAATACATTGTTAAGTGACTACACAAGGTGAATATAGGGCCAGGAGACCATGCTGGGGAGGTAAGTGAAGGCAAATAAGTATGAAGGACAACAAAAATAATTACATAAAAATCCAGCATGCATGAGGACAAAGGGGACATTCACAGCATATTACAATCATGATCATTAGGAAATGAGGAAAGAAATACAATACATTAGCAAACATTATATACAATAAAATGTGATGTTAAAGGATAAAAATCTTACCTTAATATACTCCTTCTGCAGGACCTGTATGATGGCAGAACAGGTCTCTGGGATAATGATCCCCAGAGCCTGGGGAGAGATGCCTGTCGAGAACTTCAAGTCCTGCAGGCTTCTCCCCGTCGCCAAGTACCGCAGGGTCGTGATGAGCCTCTGCTCCGCAGTGATGGCTTGCCTCATGCAGGTATCCTGCCTGCTAATATTGGGGGGTCAGCAAAACCAACAAACGGTGAAATACGGGGTCCGTAATCCGGACAAAGTTCCTGAAATCATCAGGATTATTCTCTTGGATCTCAAGGAGCAAAGGCATATGAGAGAACTGGTCACGCTGAAGCAACCAATTCTTGGTCCATGAACTCCTCCCCACCCTGTTCATGGACTGGACTTGTGTCAAGGTAAGGACGCCAACACCAAGCCCCCGCACAGCGCGAACTCTACGAGGAGTACGCATATGCAACATGGCTAGAAATGGTCGGCTGCTCAGAACGAAGTAACAGAACGCACTGAAGAACAGCAAGGCCTGTGAAGAGCGACCTGAAAAACAGTAACGAACAAACAAGAACACAATGATAAATCAATGGTACTCACTGCACGCACTGAAGAGCAGATACAAACCCACAAGCACAAACTGAACAGCAGAAAACGATCTGAAAACCACGAGTCTGAAAAAGTGCAAATCATCTCTCACCAAACTTTTACTAACACGAGATTAGCAAAAGGAGCCCAAAGGGTGCCGCGCTTGGTTCTGAACTGGCCTTTTCTAGTCTCATCGTATGTGGTGTACGTCACCGCATTCTTGGCAAGCGGAAATTCTGACAACTTTGTGCAACCGTGTGTATGCAAGACAAGTTTGAGCCAACATCCATCGGAAAAAATCCATGGATTTTGTTGTCGGAATGTCCGATCAATGTCCGACCGTGTGTACGGGGCATAAGAGTTAATATGGGCAAAAGGTGTCTCCACTGATGCTTGATCACCAATCCTAGTTTCCCTAATAACCCAAAATTTTCAAAATCCAATTGTCATTGGGACAGAAAGTAAGGTGAATCCTTCTGGACAGGGGCACAGACAGCAAAACAAATGTTACAGGGGTGATAACCCTTCCCTATGTTATCCAAAAAGCTTAAAAATTGTTTTTTTTTGGCTGGAGCTACACTTTAAAAATGTACCTGTTCCAAATTACAAACAAATTCAACTTAAGAACAAACCTACAGTCCCTGGGGACCGCCTGTATACTGCTGTTTTTTTGTAATTTGTGTGCGGGGTTCCCCTTAAAGTGGAGTTCCACCCAAAAGTGGAACTTCCGCTCATCTGATTCCTCCCCCCCTCCGGTGCCACAATTGGCACCTTTCAAGGGGCAGGGGGGTGCAGACACCTGTCTAATACAGGTATTTGCACCCACTTCCTGGAATAGACTCCCACGGGAGTCACGCCCCTTCCCGCACCCCCCCGCTGTCTCCTGGGAAACACACAGGTCCCAGGAGATAGCGGGGACCACTTAGGACGCTCAGCGCTACTTGCACATGCGCAGTAAGGAACCGGGAAGTGAAGCCGCAACGCTTCACTTCCTGATTCCCTCACAGAGAATGGCGGTGGCAGCAGCCAAGAGCCGAATGATTCATCGGCTTCACCTGCCGACATCGCTGGACTCCAGGACAGGTAAGTGTCCATTTATTAAAAGTATTTGTAGCTGCTGGCTTTTAATAATTTTTTTAGGTGGACTCCCTCTTTAATATCCAACCAGACCCAAGGGGCCTGGTAATGGGCTGGGGGGGGACCCATTCCATTTTTCTCAATGATTTTCATCTATATTGCTGGGACCCGACATTACATTACAGCTGCAAGCTGTTTTAACTGACTTTTATTCCTTTAGAAATGTCATTTTGTGCAGGGACTGTTCTAAACACGGAAAAAATGTGCCACTTTACAAGCATACTATAGTCACCCTCCAGGTACGATATTGAAAGGAATATTTCACTTTTATTGTTTCACTTTAAGCATTATCACTGCTGCTGAACAAACTGCCATTTTAAAAAAAAACTTTTTTTGCATTGATACATGTCCCCTGGGGCAGATCCCGGGTCCCCAAACACTTTTTATGACAATAACTTGCATATTAGCCTTTAAAATTAGCACTTTTGATTTTTCACATTCGAGTCCCATAGACTTTAACGGTGTTCGCACAAATGTTTTGCCTGTTCGCATGTTCTGCCGAGAACCAAACCATGGGGTGTTTGGCTCATCCCTAATAGTAATCAAGATATTAGTGAATGTATCCTTATTTTTGGTGTTTTATTTGTTTTCCTTATAAAATTACAAGCTCTACCCTTGAAATATTATCTAATGTCACCGGGGCAGCTAGAAAGCATAACAAACCTGCCCATGCATACTAATGAATGTCCTCTTGAGCTTTCAATACCAACTATTATTTTAAGCTCTTTATTAAAATGTCAGTCCACCATTTACTCATAGTCCTGTAGGCATTCATTAAAAAAATGCACTGTAAATAATACAGAAAAAATAATGCCTTTGTTATTCATTTATAGTTTAAATTTCTTTTTTGGCATTATTTCTGGAAAAAAAAGTGTAACCTGTTAGTAAAATTAATTCAAAACAATATGTTATGCAGCACGTCTGCTTCTGGCATGTTTACAAAATTTAATTGCTCAACAAGGGAGTAAAGATATATTGACAAATACAACATTTTATATTGGGAAATGCGTTTCTATTTTATTCTCGTCATAATTAGGCCAAAGACGAAGAGGATACAGCAATAGCATAACAAACACTGATCCCAACTGTGGATCTTGAAATAGTGGATTTTTTACTCACTAGAGAGAAAAAAAGAAAATGCACATTCACATACAGTAATGCTTTTGTTAGTTTACTGTAGTGTAAAATTAATTCCCGCTGTACTGACAACAATAACTTGGAAACCATCCCTGGCAAAACATGATATGGTGTTTGTTTTACCAGAGACATACAGTATCTGACAAAAGTGAGTACACCCCTCACATTTTTGTAAATATTTTATTCTATCTTATCATGTGACAACACTGAAGAAATTACACTTTGCTATAAAGTAAAGTAGTGAGTGTACAGTTTGTATAACAGTGTAAATTTGCTGTCCCTCAAAATAACTCAACACACAGCCATTAATGTTTAAACTGCTGGCAACAAAAGTGAGTACACCCCTAACTGAAAATGTCCAAATTGGGACCAATTAGCCATTTTCCCTCCCCTGTGTCATGTGACTCATTAGTGTTACAAGGTCCCAGGTGTGAATGGGGAGCAGGTGTGTTAAATTTGGTGTTATCGCTCTCACTCTCTCATACTGGTCATTGGAAGTTCAACATGGCACTGCATGGCAAAGAACTCTGAGGATCAGAAAAAAATAATTCTTGCTCTACATAAAGATGACCTAGGCTATAAGAAGATTGCCAAGACCCTGAAACTGAGCTGCAGCATGGTGGCCAAGACCATACAGTGGTTTAACAGGACAGGTTCCACTCAGAACAGGCCTCTCCATGGTCGACCAAAGAAGTTGAGTGCACGTGCCCAGCATCATATCCAGAGGTTGTCTTTGGGAAATAGATGTATAAGTGCTGCCAGCATTGCTGCAGAGGTTGAAGAGGCAGGGGTCAGCATGTCAGTGCTCAGACCATATGCCGCACACTGCATCAAATTGGTCTGCATGGCTGTCATCCCAGAAGGAAGCCTTCTTCTAAAGATGATGCACAGGAAAGCCTGCAGTTTGCTGAAGACAAGCAGACTTATGCCGCGTACACACGGTCGGACTTTCCGGCATACTTGGTCCGGCGGCGGACTTTTCCGGCGGACTTCTTCCCAAAAGCCCGCCGGACCTAGATTTGAAACAAGTTTTAAATCTTTCCGTCGGACTCAGTTTCGGGCGGAAAGTCCGCTCGTGTGTGTGCTGGTCCGACGGAAAGCCCGCTCGTGTGTATGCTGGTCCGACGGACCAGATACGACACGAGGGCAGGGTATTGCATCTCGCGCTCGCTGCAATAGGAAAAACAAATTTTCCTATTGCGGCGAGCGCGGGTCATACCAGGCCCTTAGGTCTGGTATGGATTATAAAGGGAACCCTGCTACGCCGAAAAAACGGCGTGGGGTCCCCCCTAACATCCATACCAGACCCCGATCCGAGCACGCAGCCTGGCCGGTCAGGAAAGAGGGTGGGGACGAGTGAGCGCCCCCCTCCTGAACCGTACCAGGCCGAATGCCCTCAACATGGGGGGGTGGGTGCTTTGGGGGAGGGGGGCGCCCTGCGGGGTCCCCCCACCCCAAAGCACCTTGTCCCCATGTTGATGAGGACAAGGGCCTCTTCCCGACAACCCTGGCCATTGGTTGTCGGGGTCTGCGGGCGGGGGGCTTATCGGAATCTGGGAGCCCCCTTTAATAAGGGGGCCCCCAGATCCCGGCCCCCCACCCTATGTGAATGAGTATGGGGTACATGGTACCCCTACCCATTCACGCAGCCCTCAGAGAGCAGTCCAGCCGGAGAGAGCGTCGTGTCAACATCTGGGGAAGAGAAGACAAGAAGCCCAGAAGTCCGGACCTCTGCTGGCAAGAGAGCTACCTGAAGACAGCAGAGGAGATGGCCGAAGAACTGGAACACCGGGAGAAGAGAGCGGAGAAGAACCAACCGGACGCCGGGAGAAGATGAAGCGGAGGGACCCCCGAAGCTGGAAGAAGACCCCCGAAGCCGGAGGAAGATCCCTCCCCCCCCGGAGCTGTTTAATAAAATATTTTAAAAACCTGTGTAGTGTATTTTATTACTTACACTTTTTCCCTAGGTGAATGGGTAGGGGTACCATGTACCCCATACTCATTCACATAGGGTGGGGGGCCGGGATCTGGGGGCCCCCTTATTAAAGGGGGCTCCCAGATTCCGATAAGCCCCCCACCCGCAGACCCCGACAACCAACGGCCAGGGTTGTCAGGAAGAGGCCCTTGTCCTTATCAACATGGGGACAAGGTGCTTTGGGGTGGGGGGACCCTGCAGGGCGCCCCCATCCCCCAAAGCACCCACCCCCCATGTTGAGGGCATGCGGCCTGGTACGGTTCAGGAGGGGGGGCGCTCGCTCGTCCCCACCCTCTTTCCTGACCGGCCAGGCTGCGTGCTCGGATCGGGGTCTGGTATGGATTTTAGGGGGGACCCCACACCGTTTTTTCGGCGTAGCGGGGTTCCCTTTATAATCCATACCAGACCTAAGGGCCTGGTATGACCCGCGACGGGGCTCGCAAGGTGTCAATCTCGCCGATAAAAGAGGCAAGATTGACATCCTTTGCTAGTCCCGTCGCACCTGAGTCACGTTCAAAATGAACGGACTTGTCCGTGTGTGGGCAAGTCCGTTCATTCTGAAAGTCCGCCTGGCGAAAGTCCGTCGGAAAGACGGGCGGACTTAGCACGCCGCAAAGTCCGGGCGTGTGTGGGCAAGTCCGTCCGTTTTAAAGTCCGGCGCACCTGGCGGACAAAGTCCGTCGGGAAGTGTGCCGGACTAAGTAGGACAGAAAGTCCGACCATGTGTACGCGGCATTAGGACATGGATTACTGGGACCATGTCCTGTGGTCTGATGAGACCAAGATAAACTTATTTGGTTCAGATGGTGTCAAGCCTGTGTGGTGGCAACCAGGTGAGGAGTACAAAGACAAGTGTGTCTTGCCTACAGTCAAGCATGGTGGTGGGAGCGTCATTGTCTGGGGCTGCCAGAGTGCTGCTGGCACTGGGGAGCTACAGTTCATTGAGGGAACCATGAATGCCAACATGTACTATGACTTACTGAAGCAGAGCATGATCCCCTCCCTTCAGAGACTGGGCCTGCAGGGCAGTATTCCAACATGATAACGACCCCAAACACACCTCCAAGACGACCACTGTCTTGCTAAAGAAGCTGAGGGTAAAGGTGATGGATTGGCCAAGCATGTCTCCAGACCTAAACCCTATTGAGCATCTGTGGGGCATCCTCAAATGGAAGGTGGAGAAGTGCAAGGTCTCTAACATCCACCAGCTCCGTGATGTTGTCATGGAGGAGTGGAAGAGGACTCCAGTGGCAACCTTTGAAGCTCCTGTGAACTCCATGCCCAAGAGGTTTAAGACACTGCTGGAAAATAATGGTGGCCACACAAAATATTGACACTTTGGGCCCAGTTTGGACATTTTCACTTAGGGGTGTACTCACTTTTGTTGCCAGCGGTTTAGACATTTATACTGTTATACAAGCTGTACACTCACTACTTTACATTGTAGCAAAGTGTCATTTCTTCAGTGTTGTCACATGAAAAGATAGAATAAAATATTTACAAAAATGTGAGGGGTGCACTCACTTTTGTGAGATACTGTATTTTGGTATTTATTAGTTTGTGTATCTATTGCAATTCACTAATATTTTAAAGCAAACTGTTTACCAAATTACAGTCTGTGTTTTAAATATTGTTTTCACAATATTGTTGTTCATACTGGATTGTTAATTATGTTTTGAAGAGCGTGTTTTTTTCCTAATTGTATATAATTTCATTATCATGTCTATTCACAATTTGGCTAATTTTATCAATATGTACATATTTCTCAATTATAAAAAAAAAATATTTAAAGTGATTAAGTGAATTCAGCCTTAAAAGCATAGCTCTATTAATGGATTATAAGTAGATCCTAATACATCTGGTGTAGATATTTTTTGATTATGGTATGAGCAATAAGAGTAGTGGTATTTCAGCCACAATGTATTAAATGTTGCTTATCTTTATTCGATCACTTGGCTAGTTTGTAGTCAATTAAAAAATTTACGCAAGCAGACTATTTCACCCACACACAGTAGATTCCTAGAATAGGATGACCGCGTCCTGACTTTCTCTCCAGGTGGAGAAGCTTTCTGATCCCTGTCTTACAGCATTTCTGGGATCTAGCCCCTTAGAACCACTCTCAACACATGATCCTACACACACCTTTCTTCACCCCACCACTACTTATGTTCCTATTTCCACACTTTACACCTTCTCTATAAATACTTTTATTAAAAGAGAAATAAAACAAATAAAAAATTGCATCAGTCAGAGAAAAGCTTTTTACACAGCCTGAAAGCTGAGGAAGAGTACTGACACCAGGGCAAGTGGTTTAGTACAGATGACAGTTAAGTCTTTCTCTTGCCCACTCCAAAGCACTGACAGTCTTAGGAAAGATGACTCACTCCTGCACCTAGTGCAAGTGTCCACAGTAGAGCTCATGGGTGACAGCTGGTTGTACATGTTCACTTCCTCCGATGGCATCTGTGACAGATTGCCAAGGCAATGCATTTTGGGGCAGGACCCATTCATGAAACTTGGTGCCTTGGCAGCCCACTAGCAAAATGCATCACATCACTTTCCAGACTGGGTACAAAGCTTTCCTCTTTCCTCTGATATGTGAGTTAAACTTTAATTTGTGTGATCTTTTTTGTAATAAAAGTGTTATATTGCACTAGATCTCTGCACTTCTCCCCTTTGTATCTTTCAAGTCATATGCATTCCCTTGTGAATGGTTTTAAAACAGCTGCAAAGAAGTATTTTTTTACAAGAGAAGACTTAATGGATGGACCCAGGCAGTGACAACTTGCCTGCAGAATATTAAAGGATAACACAGCAGGTTAAGCACATTATAATGCCCGTACACACGGTCGGATTTTCCAATGGACAATGTCCGATCGGAGCGTGTTGTCGGAAATTCCGACCGTGTGTGGGCTCCATCGGACATTTTCCATCGGATTTTCCGACACACAAAGTTGGACAGCAGGAGAAAAAATTTTCCGACAACAAAATCCGATCGCGTCAATTCCGACCATGTGTGGCCTGTTCCGACGCACAAAGTGCCACGCATGCTCAGAAGAAATTCCGACACGGGACAGCTCGTTCTGGTAAACTTAGCGTTCGGAATGGATACAGCACTTTCGTCACGCTGCAATGTAAAAAATGGTTTAATACAGCGCACTCTCTTCTTCTTTACAATGTGACAAGAATTAAGTAGTTTTGCTGCTCATATTCACACACACTTCTCACAAACTTTTATTTGTGTTTTTTTAGTGGGATTCCCTCAATATATTGTTATTAGTTGTCACATCTGACAGTTTTATATTTTTTATGTGGTTTTTTTTTTTTTTTTTAAGCCTTTTTTTTTCTTTAATGTTTGTATTTTTTCCAAGGCTGATCTTTGTTCAATGTTATTTTTATTTTTACTCCAGAATATTTTTGGTGTGTGTTTTGTGTGGCAAGTTACCCCAACACCATTGATATCTTTTATTATTTAATCTCCATGAGATTGTTTGTTGTTGGTGTCCCTTGTTCATTTCACATTGTATATTAGAAATGTACCTGAATCCTCACAAACAAACCATCATTTTTGAAGTAAAACACATAGGAGAGTATAATTCAAAACAAAAATCCTTTATTAAGGTATCAGAACCAAACAAAGAGGAAGGCAACACTGGATCAACATGAGAAATTAGTGAAGCCTGGGACCCCCAGGGCAGACAACAATTCTTAAAGCTCAAAATTGGTGGCCTGAGGAGTCCATATGTGAGGGAGGGCAGTCTGGTCCGGGATTCACAGAGACTCGGATAGCAGCAGATGACATCAGTGTCCCCAGGCTGTGGTACCACAAGAGGCTGCATTTTTTGGCCGACCAGACTGGATCCAGGGTCCTCACTCTCTGGTCTTCCTTTCACACTTCCTTCCGGGCTGTCGCTGTGCAGTTGTAGATGTGGCAGGAGGAGGAGTAGGACCTGGAGGAGGAGGAGGACTGGGGGGACCTGGAGGAGGACTGGGGGGACCTGGAGGAGAGGGAGGAGGAGGAGGAGGACCTGCAGGAGGAGGAGGAGGACCATCACAAAGGTGTGTGTCAGGTGTAATTTGGGCCCTCACACCTTTCTCCAGAGCCTCTGATATGAGGGCCTCACACATGGCTTGTTGGCCCTCCTCCATCCTCTGCATTTTATAGGCTATGAATGCACCAATGTTCTCCTGCCTGGTGTGGGGTGCTCCCAGGACCTCAGTAGCCCTACAAAAAAATCTGATAGCCGCCTCCTCCAGGGTACTCCTCCTACTGCCACTTTCTGTTTTCACCGTGGGTGGAGGGACCTGCACATCAGCCAGCCGGCTCGGCCCGGCCACCTCCTGGCTGAGACTTCCCTGTGTATGAAAAAGGGACATGGTTTTAGTTTTTGCATCATCAATCACAATCATAAATTAGTACTTCCAAACTAACATCTAGTTAACATCATTGATTGGACAAGCAGAAATATTTAGAGGAATGCTATACCTGGCTCAATCTGGGCTCCTCCACATGTGGCCTGGAAGGCCCAGGTTGGGCATCAGAAGCCTCAGCCGGACGGGAAGGAAGTGTGGAAGGAAGACTTGAGAGGGATGGCCTGGGTTCAGTCTGGCCTGCCAGAAAATGCAGCCTGTCGTAGTACAACATCCTGGGGACATAGATGTCATCTGCTGCTCCGGATCTCTGTGAATCCAGGACTTTCCTGCGCTCCCTCAGATATGTGCTCCTCAGGCCACCAATGAAGATCTTTAAATAGGTGATGTCTGCCGTGGGGATCACCTGCTTCACAATTTCACACAATTGCTCCAGTACTGCCTTCCTCTTTGCTTGGTTCTTGTAATGGGGCTGGGTAATCTCCCACAGACAGGGCAGCTCCCTTAGCATATCAATGAAGACTGACATGAAGTTAGTATCTTCTTTCAGTACCATATCCATGTTCACTGCAAGACACAACACAAGACAAAGCCTAATGTCAGACCAAACTCTCCTAATCTTGTTACAATATAGGCCTCAATCTATAGAAGCAGTATAGGCCCAAGTTTGTCTCTTACCTTCGTTCTTACGATCGCCGCGTTCAATGCTCCTTCCTCCGCTCACAGATCAAACGTAATACGCACGTGTGTTACGCTTTATATACACTGCGCATGCGTGTAACTCCGCCCGCCCCTGACGTTCTTTCTAGTGTATTCCCCGCCCCTTTTCGTTCGGCGCAGTGGGGGAAGAGCATGATGGCGGACATACAGCAGGTGCGGGCTAATTGTAGCAACGAGGAGGAGGAGGAGGATGAAAGGGCGGATCCAGGCACGTCCCGATCCAGAAGGAGACGTTTTAAGGCCACAAATATGTAGTTTGGGGAGATGTTGGAGATGGTCGACATCATGAGGAAGTCCGACTATGACGGGAAATATGGGCCTTACCCCCACCCCAACATCCGAAAGGCCAAAATCATGGCGAAAGTGGTCAGGAGTCTAGAGCGAAATTTCGGGGTACGAAGGTCTAAAGATCAGCTCAGGAAGCGGTGGTCGGACCTGAAGTTGAGAGAGCCAGAGCAGTACCGAAAGATCCGGAGAGTGCTGCAAAAAAGTAAGTAGTTGTGCTGTGTTCCTATTCTTTATGTCTTTATTACGTTCGTTCTGCTCCATATGCTTTGATTAGTTGTAACGTTTCCAAAGGTCAACTTTAATGTTCATGGGCACATTATTTGTTCGTATCAAACATTTTTCTTTTGGCCTCTAGAACACCATTGTTGAGGCCATATGCATTTTCACACATTTTTGGTGGCCAACTTGGATGCCAAATATTTGTTTTTGTAGATGGGTTTGTTACTAGAATGAAATGCCAACTAGATTGTGTGTAAGGAGAGGACACTGAGCAGCTGTTTTCACATCTGGACACTGGAGCACTAGTGTGGGACACAAGAACACCATTTTTATTAGGGGGGCCACACAGGTACTCCAGTGTATACTATAGGGGGGTCTCCATCTGTGAAGTTTGTACTAAACCGGTAAAGTATTGCAGCTTGACAAAGGGCAATAAAAAAAATACATCTTGGAACTCGGCTAAAATAGACAATTGTACCCCACTTCCAAGCAATGTTTCCTAGTTCTAGTTCTGCCATCAAATATCTGTGTGCTAATTATACCATTTTTGTTTTACATAGGGGAGAAAAGACTCGGAGGACACCCCTCATCCCAGGAGACCAGAGACCCCCCACCTCTGGAAGAAGGGGAAATACCAACACAAGAAGAAGAGCAGGAGGAAGAAGAAGATGTGGTGGAGATTGGCACCACAACAGGTGAGTGTCTGCAACCACAGGCTCAGGTAAAAGAGATGGCTGGTGGCAGATTTTTGAGACCTTTTTTTTGATTCTTTATCTCTTTTTAGGTGATCGTGATGTGAGGGAGAGAGAATGCTTTACTTCTGAAAGTGCCCAGATCCTGATTGGGGAGATCATGGGATGTAATCTCGAATTGCACAACATACAGCAACAAATCAATGATGTTATTAAAAAAAATAATAACATCATTGATGTTTTGGGGCGAATTTAAACCCCACAAAATCACTTGTTTTATTGTGGTCCAATCTTTTCAAATTTTTTTGCAATGTTTAGAAAAGCCAAATTTGGAGGATGCACACAGTGTGCCAACATGTGCTATCTGCCATCACGGGAGATCAATGGACGCGTTTTGGGGGTGCAAACCCTTCCTCAATTCTAAAGTCGCGTTGAGGAAGGGCTTGCTCCCCCAAAACACGTCCCTTGATCCCCCCTGATGGCAGATAGCACATGTTGACATTCGTAAATTTGTGTGCATCTTCCAAATTTGGCTTTCCAGGGGTGATTTCCCCCCATCTGAACGCTATATCAAACCCAGTTCCTAAATACTGATGTCTGATATAGCCTTCAGGTTTTACCTAATGTGAACTTTGTAAGTTCAAGTTTTTTGGCTTTCTTGTTGGTTTTACACAGGCCTGTTTTATCTGAAATGGATATTTTGATTTTTCATAATGCTACTGCAAACATTGTTATACAACAAACATGTTGGTTTGTTTTAAAAACCTTTCGTAAATGCACATGTGATTGTGCAGCTATAAAAAAGTGGCTTAATCAAGAATGTGTGGATTATTGTCTCAACACTACAACACTTTTGGGGTGAGGTAATTGTTGTTTTATGCAAAAATGGGGGTTATTTCCTAAGGGAAAATACACTTTGCACTACAAGTGCAGGTTCAGTGCAGTTGCAAGTGCACTTGTAGTGAAATGTGTTTTTGCATTTAGGAATTACCAGCCAACACAGTTTTTTATAAGGTTACCCAATCGCGACATTTTCTGCACTCAACACATTTCTGTCAGGGTCAGCTAAAAGAAACACAAGCAGTAAATGTCCACAAAGAATTTTTTTGGGTTGGTTTTTATTTTAAAAAGTTTTCACAGATTGTCTGGCATATTGATAGCCCCCCTACCCGCAAAGAACTCCAGGTAGCGTAACCGGACATCACGGGCACTCAGGGAGGGCAAGCCAGGACGGCCACTTTCAAGTGCCATCAGTGTTGATGGATTTGGATTTCCGGCCTCAGGCCCAACTGAGCCAGCATAGTTTGCTAAATGTTTTCTTAAAAAATTATGGAGAACACAGCAGGCAAGTATTATATGGTTCAGTTTATACTCCGCCATATGGATGGGTGTCATAAATAATCGGAACCGGCTGGCCAGGATTCCAAATGTGTTCTCCACCACTCTTCGGGCTCTGGCCAGCCGGTAATTAAAAACCCTCTGTTCCGGGGTGAGGGTCCTCATCGGGAATGGCCGCATCAGGTGGTCCCCCAGCGCAAACGCTTCATCAGCAACGAACACAAATGGGAGACCTTCAACATTGTCCTCTGGAGGTGGCAAGTCCAAGCTGCCATTCTGGAGACGCCTATAGAACTCCGTCTGGGCGATCACTCCACCATCGGACATCCGGCCATTCTTCCCCACGTCCACATACAAGAAGTCGTAATTAGCCGACACCACCGCCAACATCACTATACTATTAAACCCCTTGTAATTATAATAGTACGACCCCGAGTTGGGTGGTGGGACGATGTGGACGTGTTTCCCATCAATTGCCCCTCCGCAGTTAGGAAAGTCCCACCGCTGGGCAAAGTGGGAGGCCACAGTCTGCCATTCCTGTGGCGTGGAAGGAAACTGTTGAGGAAAAAACAATAAACATTACTATTTTTTCACAGAAACCTGGCAAGCAGATTAGACACAAACATTATGGGTCAACCTCCAGATAGCATTTATTAAAGGGAATTTAACAACAACAAAGTATAAGGTACACCTATCATATTCCCCCTCCCCCCCTCTCATGGGCCATTTCTAACATTATAGGGGGGGAACTCTTGGACAGGTAACCCTCTTCACTTCATTGAGAGATGAATGCCTAAATACAGGGTATTACTTGGAACAGCCCCTCCTTAGTTACACTATTGGCAGACCACTGGGCAGGTAAGAAGTGTCATAATACAAAGATATAAATACACACTGTACACATTTGAGCACATTTGTACATTCTGCTATTACCTATCAAGATCATAATAGGATACAAGAACTTTAAACAGTACCATTGGAAAGTATACAGGCAGGCCCTTGCACTACATGCTTTGGGGAATTCATCCATAAATCTGACCAGTAAAGAGATGGGTATAGTGTGTATGGGTTTGGCAAAGTCAGCAGATAGATGATTGAGGATAGAGAATTGGGATCAGCTGACTTAGCAGTTGGGGGGAGGGAGGGTTACCAAAAATTTGGGGACACCACAAAAAAAAGCCTCTGGCCCTCTGCCTGAATTTAAATCAAAAATAGAATTTCAAAACATTTTAGGGGGTGTTTGGGGTAAAGCACTACTATGGAGCTGATAAAATACATTGTTAAGTGACTACATGAGGTGAATATAGGGCCAGGAGACACCATGCTGGGGAGGTTAGTGAAGGGCAAATATGTATGAAGGACCTAAAATAATAATGACATAAAAATCCAGCATGCATGAGGACAAAGGGAACATTCACAGCATAATACAATCATGGTAATTAGGGAATGAGGAAAGAAATACAATATATTATCAAGAAGGAAAGGATTCCCCAAGTGGGGTTTTTAGGCAGCAAAAAGGAGGGTAGGAAGCCAATATGTATAAAAGTAGATAAATTTTATTGTACAAAAGTAGCTTCAACACACTGGTTAAAAAATGAGCTCCAATACAGAGTGTTTACAAATCACATGACACTCAACACATACAATGTAAGCACGTATTCATAACAACATTGCATATGTGTTGACAAATATCTAGATTGTAGACCTGACGCGTTTCGACCTATATATTCCAGGTCTTCTTCAAAGGTCAATCTGCTAAAATTATACCACAAAGGTGCATATGTCAAAAAATAAATATGTATTTTTGAAAACAGGTATACCACACATAGACATGGCATAATTACCCAATGATGAGTGTCCTAGAGCGGAAAGCTTTCTGTTAGAGAAGTCCCCTTAAAATCAAAGAGTTGCCTGTTCACCTTCCCCCAGAGGTCCCATGGCACACCGCCTTTTCCACACTATGCCGAGTATCTTTTCGTTTGGTTGGTGGCTCACTCTGCAGTTTCACTCTGTAAGTACACATTATGACAAATTGTTTTCGCACTGTTGTTGTCCCATATATAATACTTGGTCTATCACAATGACCATACATACATTGTAAATACTTGAATGTATACAATATTCTTCTATTCTATATTTTCAGACTTGCTAAATGCTAACTTGGACGGGCGTTTATTGAGCCCAGTTCAAGGTTGTGACCAATCCCGGGTCAGGTCACACCCAAGTGCAAGCACACAGGGCAACACAGTGCGGTCTCTACACTTATTTTCACCTTGTCTACTAGGTAATATACCTCGTTCACCTGTTTTTTCCTTTTTTCTTCCCACATGTGGGCACCCTTTCACCATTTTTCTTTTCTCTTTTTTCATTCACCCACCACTTACACTACCTTTGGTTCACACTTCCTGAGTGTTCACTTTTTACACACTCTTGCTGTCCACACCAGGGATCTACGGTTCTTTGTTTCCACACTTTTCTTCACTGTTCACATCTAAGTGTTACTCTCCACCACTAACATTGACTACTCTATTCACATCCCTTACCTATATGGTTGAGGTTTCTTCTTGGCATCAATTACTCCTTCCGATTTCACATACCCTACGCATGCACTCCGCGATATTCTCTATACTTAAAGATGTATTATAAATTACAAGCATGAATATATATATGTGTGTACATACATATGTGTGTAGGCTTTTACACACACACACACACACACCCAATATCTGAAGGCTACGGCCAGCTTAATAGGTGCACACATGCACCTATAGCATTTTAGAAACAAGCAGATACATATATATATACATTTCTTAAACTCAACGTTGGAGTGCATACAATGTATATTATTTTGAATTGTCTTTTCCTTCCTGGGTTATTGCTGCAGGTGTCCTCCCCATCGGATTGACCGTGGAGTCCGTGCCTTAGATAGGGGGTGCTTCACAGTGTGATCTCTTGTAAGCCACATCTTTGGGATCTTCCCCTGGGATTGGGGGCTGCGGCGGTGTGCCATGGGACCTCTGGGGGAAGGTGAACAGGCAACTCTTTGATTTTAAGGGGACTTCTCTAACAGAAAGCTTTCCGCTCTAGGACACTCATCATTGGGTAATTATGCCATGTCTATGTGTGGTATACCTGTTTTCAAATATACTTATTTAATTTTTGACATATGCACCTTTGTGGTATAATTTTAGCAGATTGACCTTTGAAGAAGACCTGGAATATATAGGTCGAAACGCGTCAGGTCTACAATCTAGATATTTGTCAACACATATGCAGTGTTGTTATGAATACGTGCTTACATTGTATGTGTTGAGTGTCATGTGATTTGTAAACACTCTGTATTGGAGCTCATTTTTTAACCAGTGTGTTGAAGCTACTTTTGTACAATAAAATGTATCTACTTTTATACATATTGGCTTCCTACCCTCCTTTTTGCTGCCTAAAAACCCCACTTGGGGAATCCTTTCCTTCTTGTTTTGATCACTAGGGGTGAGCAGCACTCCCTTCCCTTCCCTGTGTCCCCCCCTTTCTTTTACAATATATTATCAAACATTCAATACAATAAAATGTGATATTAAAGGATAAAAATCTTACCTTCATATACTCCTTCTGCAGGACCTGTATGATGGCAGAACAGGTCTCTGGGATAATGATCCCCAGAGCCTGGGGGGAGATGCCTGTCGAGAACTTGAGGTCCTGCAGGCTTCTCCCTGTAGCCAAATACCGCAAGGTAGCGACCAACCTCTGCTCTGGAGTGATGGCTTGCCTCATGCAGGTATCCTGCCTGCTGATATAGGGGGTCAGCGAAGCCAACAAACGGTGAAATACGGGGTCCGTCATCCGGAGAAAGTTCCTGAAATCATCAGGATTATTCTCACGGATCTCACGTAGCAAAGACATATGAGAGAACTGGTCACGCTGAAGCAACCAATTCTTGGTCCATGAACTCCTCCCCACCCTGTTCATGGACTGGACTTGTGTCAAGGTCAGGACCCCAACACCAAGCCCCCGCACAGCACAAACTCTACGAGGAGTACGCATACGAAACATGGCTAGAAAACGGTCGGCTGTTCAGAACGAAGTAACAGAACGCACTGAAGAACAGCAAGGCCTGTGAAGAGCGACCTGAAAAACAGCAACGAGCAGGCAAGATCACACAGGAAACTCTGATACGAACTGACTGCACGCACTGAAGAGCAGATACAAACCCACAAGCACAAACTGAACGGCAGAAAACGATCTGAAAGCCACGAGTCTGAAAAAGCGCGAATCGTCTCTCACCAAACTTTTACTAACACGAGATTAGCAAAAGGAGCCCAAAGGGTGCTGTGCTTGGTTCTGAACTGGCATTTTCTAGTCTCGTCGTACGTGCTTGACGTCACCGCGTTCTTGGCGATCGGAAATTCCGACAACTTTGTGCGACCGTGTGTAGGCAAAACAAGTTTGAGCCAACATCCGTAGGAAAAAATCCTAGGATTTTGTTGTCGGAATGTCCGAACAAAGTCCGACCGTGTGTACGGGGCATAAGAATTATAGAGCATGGGATGTGATGGAAAAAGGAAAGGAGAATTCAAGGTGTTAAATCTAACTCAACTAAGTAACAAGTTTGTTAAAACGTTTTAAAAAAGGGTATGTAGAACCCTGGTGCTTAGTTAGGGTTATTATTATTATTATTATTCAGGATTTATATAGCGCCAACAGTTTACACAGCGCTTTACAATATAAAAAGGAGACAATACAGTTATAATACAATAAAATACAAGAGGATTAAGAGGGCCCTGCTCAGAAGAGCTTACAATCTAAAAGGCTGGGGCAGGTGGTACAAAAGGTTGTAACTGTGGGGAATTAGCTGGTGGAAGTGGTAGGAGATTAGTTGGAGACGTGATAGGTTTTCCTGAAGAGATGAGTTTTCAGGGATCGCCTGAAGGTAGCAAGAGTAGGGGATAGCCGGATAGATGGAGGTAGCGAGTTCCAGAGGATGGGAGAGGCTCTGGAGAAATCCTGGAGACGAGCATCGGAGGAGAAGATGAGAGAGCTTGAAAGCAGGAGGTCTTGGGAGGAACGGAGAGGTCGATTTGGGTGATATTTGGAGACAAGATTAGTGATGTAGCTCGGGGCAGAGTTGTGAATGGCTTTGTATGTTGTGGTTAGTATTTTGAATTTAATTTGCTGGGTGATTGGGAGCCAGTGTAGGGATTGGAGTAGAGGGTTGGCAGACACTGAGTGGTTGGTAAGGTGGATAAGTCTGGCAGCAGCATTCATGATAGACTGAAGAGGGGATAGCCTATGGAGAGGTAAGCCAATGAGAAGGGAGTTGCAATAGTCAAGGCGAGAGATAACAAGGGAGTGAATGAGGAGCTTGGTGGTTTCATTTGTTAAAAAGGGGCGAATTTTAGAGATGTTAGGGAGGTGAATTCTACAAACTTTTGACAACGATTGGATTTGAGGCTGAAATGACAAGTCAGAGTCTAGGATTACTTCTAGTACCCTGGCGTGAGAGGAGGGACTGATGGTTGCATTGTTGATTTTGATGGAAAAGTCATGGAAGGGGGCACGGGGGGGGGGGGAATATTAATAGCTCAGTTTTAGAGAGATTTCGTTTAAGGAAGTGGTGCGACATCCATGCTGATATGTCAGTTAGTAATTTAGTAATGCGAGAGGAGACTGAAGGAGTGAGGTGAGGAGTAGACAGATAGATTTTGGTGTCATCAGCGTATAAGTGGTATTGGAAGCCGTGGGCAGTTATTAAGTGACCGAGGGAGGAGGTGTAGATAGAGAAGAGAAGGTGTCCAAGAACCGAGCTTTGGGGGACCCCCACAGAAAGGGGCAATGGAGAGGAGGAGACAGAGTTTAGGGTTGCTCCTAAATTTACTTTTCAGGTATAGCTGCCTTAGCTAATTGTTGAGGATCAATTGATTTCACTCTAAGTCTCTAATTGCTGCACTTCTGATATATAATGCCACAGGTACCCAGCCACCTAGTGGCAAAAGAGAGAAGGGCAAGGCAAGGTCTGATTATGGGAATATGGGGTATTCCAGCCAATGGGCAGGGGTTTTCTTAAATCCCTTGGCCTGCTGGGAGAACCTATGTATTTGGGTGGAGTCAGGTGATCAGTGTTCGGTGCCACCTGGATGGCTTTCTGGGTGGACATGTGTTGTATTACCCAGAGGCTAGGCTGGAGTTTGGACCTATCCCAGGCACATCTGACTGCTAGGCTGTCTGAGGGCCTATCCAGAAGCAAGAGAGCAGCGCAGGGTTGGGACTGCGGCTTGCAGTTCAACCAGAAGTGATGGTTCTGCTGGCTGGAGAACCTGTCGTGGTCGGAGGTAGAGGGGAAGCTGTCGCCGCTAAGGGACCAACCACCTTATTTCAAGGGACCACAGTGAGTAAGCAAGTACCAGAGCAGAATTTTCACCAACCGGAGATGGTGAAGAATGGGAAAACTTCAGTGGTTATCAAGTCAGGGACCCAGCAGGCCAGTGGGGTGAAGCTTGAGAGGTATCTTGAGTGCCAAGCTAGGGACCCAGCAGAGAGGCAGGGGTGACGCTTGAGGAAGATACTACAGTAAAGATTGGAGGAGCTCAAGAGATTCGGTGGCAATGAATCATCAAGTCTAGTGAGAGACTGGGAGCTCAGTGGGCTGAAGAACTACAAGAAGTGATTGTAGTGGAAGTGAAGGAACTGTTACTCTTTGTGCTAGGAACTGTTAAAGACTGTTGCCATAGGAGACAGCATCCCTACACATGCAGATGTGGCATCTTGCTGGATGCCTTACCCTGCACGGCTGTCCTCCTATTGAAGTCTCTGAGTCTGCCAATTATTCTTGCAACTACCTAAGGGTGTCCTGGCCCTAACCCTCTCTCCCAAAATTCCACTTGCTTCCACTCATAGTGTCAGGAGTATACAGCTCAGCATCACAGGACAAAGTATATAGCCCCAGCATCACAGGACAGAGTATATAGCTCAGCCTCACAGATCATGGCATATAGCATTTCTCACAAAGCCTGGTATATAACATTTCTCACAAACCTGGTATATAGCATTTTTCACACAGCCTGGTGTATAACATTTCTCACAAAGCCTGACATATAGCATTTCTCACCAAAGCCTGGTATATAGCATTTCTCACAAAGCATGGTATATAGCGTGTCTCACAAAGCCTGGTATATAGCATGTCTCACAAAGCCTGGTATATAGCATGTCTCACAAAGCCTGGAATATAGCATTTCTCACAAAGCCTGGCATATAGCATTTCTCACAAAGCCTGGTATATAACATTTCTCACAAGCCTGGTATATAGCATTTCTTATACAGCCTGGTATATAACATTTCTCACAAAGCCTGACATATATCACTTCTCGCCAAAGCCTGGTAAATAGAATTTCTCACAAAGCCTGGTATATAGCATGTCTCACAAAGCCTGGTATATAGCATTTCTCACAAAGCCTGGCATATAGCATTCCTCACAAAGCCTGGTATATAACATTTCTCACAAAGCCTGGTATATAGCATTTCTCACAAAGCCTGGCATATAGAATTCCTCACAAAGCCTGGCATATAGCATTTCTCACAAAGCCTGGTATATAGCATTTCTCACAAAGCCCAGCATATAGCATTTCTCACAAAGCCTGGCATATAGCATTTCTCACAAAACCTGGCATATAGCATTTCTCACAAAACCTGGCATATACAGTAGCATTTATCATGATCTAGCATCTTGTATGAGAATATCTTGACTGTATGAAGTATACCCTGAGTGTAAGGACTAAGGAGCATACCCTGAATGTATACAGCATATCTAGATTGTATGGAGTATATATGGCGTATATCCTGATTGTAACTATAGAGTATGCCTAGACCAAAATTACTTGTTTTGTCGGTAGTTTATTATTCTGATCCTTTGAAAAATGTATGTGAAATAAATAACGCTTATTCATCCAGCGTTTATATGGACACTTTTTACCATCACTTGTGTTCTTTTAAAATAACTGAGTTCATGGGATATATAGATTTTTGGAAGGAGGAATAAAAGTGGCGGTGTAGGGGACACAGACACAAGTGATCATTTCTCAGCAGCTCTTCTGGGTCTGTCACTGGTATAACTGTAGTTCTTAAATTAGATTATAAAGCGACCAGTATCCCTCTCATCTGAAATTAACGGGTTTGCTGCTTGCTGCGTATACTGAGCCCACCAACTTTTTCTAAAAGAGATAAAAACGTTTCCCTAGACTAGAGCATCCCAGCTGCTACAAACAATTAGACAATAATATATACTTGTTTAAAAAAGTAAATAAACAATTTTATATATATATATATATATATATATATATATATATATATTCACCTCAACAGTGCATGAAGCTGTGTTATTAATACATTCCTAGCTGTCCTTCTAATCCTGCCAGGGTTTGCCATGCCCCATCACCTGTGCCCAGGTACCTACCAGTCGGCTCTCCAGCTTACACTCTCTAGGACTCACCTGCTCCCAGTCAGTTTGCCCAGGGACAGGGGACAGTGAGCAAAATATACGATATAGGGGATCCTGCTCCAATCGACATAAAAGTAGCCAGAAATGAATTTTACGAGCGGAAGCTACTCTGTGCTTTGTATTGCGCCGCAAGGCGGGTTAAAGGCCTGCAGATGAAGCGCCACGTATGCAATCTCGTGGCGCTTCCCATAGT
The DNA here is from genome assembly GCA_037952835.1 of Lithobates septentrionalis. NCBI lineage: Eukaryota > Metazoa > Chordata > Amphibia > Anura > Ranidae > Lithobates > Lithobates septentrionalis. Next base: position 82,705 of record JBBDGP010001411.1, on the reverse strand, counting down.
GCACTGCGTCCAGCGCCCAAACACAGTGCACTATAAAGGACTTTTTTTTTTTAAGGGGCCATTTAAAAAAAAAATTGTGACTACAGGAGGGGGCAGTGCCTGGGGGCCCCCCTATGGACGGGCCACCACTGCTCACAACCCACCATATACAGAAGGATGTCAGCTATCTCTGGCCCTGGAGGGTCTCATTAGACCGAAGGAGGCCTGGGACCTTGCTACATGAATAAGAAGGTGATAGGTACTAGTATGTGTAATGCCGCGTACACACGGTCGGACTTTTCGTCTACAAAAGTCAGACAGCCTGTCCGACAGACTTCCGGCAGACTTTCGGCGGACTTTCGACGGACTTGCAGCGGACTTTCTAACGAACAGACTTGCCTACACACGATCACACAAAAGTCCGTCGAATTCTTACGTGATGACGTACACCGGACTAAAATAAGGAAGTTCATAGCCAGTAGCCAATAGGTGCCCTAGCGTGGCTTTTTGTCCGTCGGACTAGCACACAGACGAGCGGATTTCGGGGTCCGTCGTAGTTACGAAGTAAAGATTTGAAGCATGTTTCAAATCTAAAGTACGTCGGATTTGAGGCTAAAAAAGTATGTTGAAAGTCCGGAGAAGCCCACACACGATCGGATTACCAGCCAGCTTTAGTCCGTCAGCGTCCGTTGGACTTTTGTAGACGAAAAGTCCGACCGTGTGTACGCGGCATAACTGTGCATGCTGAAGGTGTTATGCCGCGTACACACGGTCGGACTTTTCGTCTACAAAAGTCCAACGGACGCTGACGGACTAAAGCTGGCTGGTAATCCGATCGTGTGTGGGCTTCTCCGGACTTTCAACATACTTTTTTAGCCTCAAATCCGACGTACTTTAGATTTGAAACATGCTTCAAATCTTTACTTCGTAACTACGACGGACCCCGAAATCTGCTCGTCTGTGTGCTAGTCCGACGGACAAAAAGCCACGCTAGGGCACCTATTGGCTACTGGCTATGAACTTCCTTATTTTAGTCCGGTGTACGTCATCACGTAAGAATTCGACGGACTTTTGTGTGATCGTGTGTAGGCAAGTCTGTTCGTTAGAAAGTCCGCCGCAAGTCCGTCGAAAGTCCGCCGAAAGTCTGCCGGAAGTCTGTCGGACAGGCTGTCTGACTTTTGTAGACGAAAAGTCCGACCGTGTGTACGCGGCATTAGTTTCTATAGAGATGTCTCACACAGTGTTTCATGGGGCAGCTGCTGTTTGTGAAAATTTGCTCCCCCTCCCATCACCCATGATAAGGAACATGAAGGGTGAGAAAGGAAAACGTTAAAGGGATATTAAAGGGGATATTAAAAAGAGAGTACTTGTGAAATTAGGGTGTAAAACAAAAACTGACACTTAGTCTTTGACCAATTTATTAGGGACAGATATATTACAATTGGTTCAGGCAAACATTGATTCCATAGAACCTAGAGTACACATTATTAAAAGAAAAAAATGATGTGGTGTTAATTGTTGTAGAACCAGTTAATAACAGATTAAGATGAAGTGCTCTTATACCACAGCTGCCACAATACTTAATATAGCCCAGATGAATAGGATAACAGAAATTAGTTTCTATTCAAATGAAATGTAAAGGTCTGAAAAAACTAACATATGGTCTTTGTTTTGAGAGCAATAAACAAAGTTATAAAAGCTGCCATACTCATCATGTGAAATCCACACACCCCATAAGACAGATACTACCTGCAGCCAGCTGATTCGGAGGTATTGATGTGGCTAACATTTTTTGTATTCCTCTACATCCTTATAATTGGTACTTGTCTGCTTTTTTTTTTCAATCCAAGCAATATGTGTACACTCATTACCTCAGCTATGTTGTTTCTCCCCTTCTTCCAAGCACAGCAGCAAGCTCAAGGAAATTTTGTATTATGGATGCCTCAACGTGACCACATGGTATTTTTACAATATGTGGATGATTTATTGTTGCTGTACTGTATGTTGTGACACAATAGAAATATGTGAAATGGAAAGAAAGAGCTTGCCGTGTCATATAGCCAAAGCCAACAATATGGAAAGCAAAGAACAGTTACAAAATTATCAGGACAAACTGATAATTAATAATTAAGAACAACCATATACCTAAAAACGAAAGAGAGGATCTGGGTCTGGTGAGGAATTACAGAAAAGGATACCAAATGCTTCTGAAATGAGGGGCTCTTTAAATGCGGTAACAGCACATCAGCCTTTAAAAAAGTTTGATAATGAAAATGAAAAAACAATGCAGACACTGATACAAGCCGGTGTCTTGCCAAGAAAGTTCCCCTGGCGGATAAGGACCCCCCTGTACTGCGAAGGCGCAGCGCTTGCGCAGTACGAACGACTAGGAGCCGCTGAAAATAGCCGAAGCTGGAAAACTTCAATCAGCTGAACACGGCGCCTGCACCCTAGGTCCAGGTTTAAGCTCCACCATCCAAGTAGACCTAGAGGGAGAATAAAAAAGTGCCGAGCGAAGCGAGGCCGTGCCCGAAGTGTGGCGAGCGAAGTGAGCCCACGAGGGGCCCTCTTACAGGCGCCGTGTACAGCTGATTTCTATCCTATTTGGCTTCGGCTATCTCCGCCGGATCCTACTGTGCAAGCGCTGCACCTGCACAGTAGAGGGGGGTCCTTATCCGCCGAGAGGAACTTTCTCGGCAGAACACCGGCAGTACTACTCCTGCTCTGATTATCTTTTTTGAAAGTTCAAGAACATGAGACCAGAGTTTTCCAACAAGAGCATGGTGGGGAAAAAAACAGGTCACTGATATACATTAAGGCTCACGCTAGCATAAATAGCCCAGAGGTCAAGGGAAATCATAATGTTCACCAGATGATGAAACAGTACTTTAGAGAAATGGCGGGCTTATATGTCTGAATTCTAAAAACCAGAGTAAGTTAATTGATGTTAGAAACTAAAAAAACGTCTTATGAATGTCTTCCAATAACCTTATATTCAGTCAGAATGGCACCAAAGGAAAATACTGTGCTCTGTCACTATAACATTTTGTTTGGGAGTTGTATTGCCTAACCAACAGTACATGAAACAAAGTAGCTTGAAAGCAAATAATCAAATTTATTTTCATATACTTAACAGTTAACCTTATCTAAATGCAGTCAAACAGCATTACATAAGGTTAATAAAGCAATGATATAATAAATAATTAAATATAATCAGCAAATAAATACATGAGGTAGAAAACAATTCATCACTGAAAGAGTTGAAAACAACACCTGTGCCAACACCATTCAGCTGAGGAGCCCTGTTACAGCCACGGCCAGGGTCTCAATCAGGAACAAAGGGTCCTATGCGGTTCGTCCATTCACGAGTGAGGCGCCAAAGTTCCTGAAAAGAACAACTGCTTTTCATACCTTGCTGCAATTATAGCCTGGTATCTACGGTATTTATCAAAAGTAATGACAATTAACAGGATAGATAGGCCAGGTGCCCAAGAATGTAATTCAATGTAATTCAAGCAAGTAATGCAAGTAAGCTGCCATATTACTTATCCATTATATTGGGGCAAATGACCATAGCATGTTCTCAGTGTTAAAATAGATGAGACAGGTGACTGCAACACCTTGCACCATGCTTTAATTGTGTGAGAACTTCTATTTAGCAACAGAAGATACAATTTAGGTTTAATTAACTTTTAACTCATTGTTGACATATAATCAATAATCAACTTTAACCCATTTGCACCAGATTCATCCCTTTGACTACTAATTATGTGTGTAGGATCAGGGCAGCAATCAGAAATTTTGGGGCCCCTTACACAGCTTTAGACCTGGGCCCCCCCCCGGGGCTAGCCCCCAACATTATCCAGGGCCCGCCCACTGGTCGTCCCACCGAATCCGCCCACAGGCCATCCCACCGAGTCCTTCAATGCACCCACTTTTATTTTAACATTCTTACACCTTTGGAGACTGGAGGGATGGATGGTGCTTGGTCGTGGGTGGCGATGCATTGTGGAGACTGGAGGGATGGATGGTGCTTGGTCTTGGGTGGTGTTGCGTTGTGGAGACTGGAGGGATGTATGGCGCTGGGGGTGGGTGGCAATGTGTTGTGGAGACTGGAGGGGTGGATGCTGCTGGCCATGGGTGGTAGTGCGTTGTGGAGACTGGAGGGATGGATGGTGCTGGGCGTGGGTGGCAATGCATTGTCGAGACTGAAGGGATGGATGATGCTGGGCATGGGTGGCGATGCGTTGTTGAGACTGGAGGGATGGATGGTGCTGGGCGTGGGTAGCAATGCGTTGTGGAGACTGGAGGGATGGATGATGCTGGGCATGGGTGGCGATGCGTTGTTGAGACTGGAGGGATGGATGGTGCTGGGCGTGGGTAGCGATGCGTTGTGGAGACTGGAGGGATGGATGGTGCTGGGCATGGGTGGCAATGCATTGTCGAGACTGGAGGGATGGATGATGCTGGGCATGGGTGGCGATGCGTTGTTGAGACTGGAGGGATGGATGGTGCTGGGTGTGGGTGGTGATGCGTTGTCAAGACTGAAGGGATGGATGGTGCTGGGCGTGGGTGGCGATGCGTTGTCAAGACTGAAGGGATGGATGGTGCTGGGCGTGGGTGGCGATGCTTTGTGGAGACTGAAGGGAAGGATGGTGCTGGGCGTGGGTAGCGATGCATTGTGGAGACTGGAGGGATGGACGGTGCTGGGCATGGGTGGCAATACGTTGTGGAGACTGGAGGGATGAATGGTGCTGGGTGGGGATGAAGATGATTGAGTTGCATTGTGAAAATGGATGAGGATGACTCTGGATGGGGATGAGAGTTACATAGTGAAGAGGCTCTCCAAAATGTAACACTTGTCTTATCGAAAGTTCTATCTACTTATTTTCCCTGTCTGATTTACCTGTACAGAAACTCTCATTTGGCTGTGTTAGGGCTAGAAAATATAACAAATATCCATAATTCAAAAATATAGAAACGACATGTTGGACTAACAAAATATAAACACCAAACTTTCCTTTTCAAAAGTTCAGAAGCATAGAAGCTTACCAGATTCCTCTGTATCCGGTTATGAACAGCAAAGACATCTGGTGACCATGTGGCAGCTGCAGCACAGCAACAGCGACACTGTAGAACTAGGGATGAGCCCAATGTTCGAGTCGAACATCAAGTCGCCTGTTCGCCGAATAGTGAACAATTTGGGGTGTTCGCAGCAAATTCGAAAGCCGTGGAACACCCTTTAAAAGTCTATGGGAGAAATCAAAAGTGCTAATTTTAAAGGCTTATATCCTTGGCATTGTCATAAAAAGTGTTTGAGGATCTGAGTCCTGCCCCAGGGGACATGTATCAATGCAAAAAAAGGTTTTAAAAACTGACATTTTTTCGGGAGCAGTGATATTAATAATGCTTAAAGTGAAACAATAAAAGTTAAATATTCCTTTCAATATCGTACCTGGGGGGTGTCTATAGTATGCCTGTAAAGTGGTGCATTTTTCCCATGTTTAGAATAGTCCCTGCACAAAATGACATTTCTAAAGGAAAAAAAGTCATTTAAAACTACTCGCGGCTATAATGAATTGTCGGGTCTCGGCAATACACATAAGTGTCAAAGTCATTGAAAAAAACGGCATGGGGGCCCCCCAAAAAACAATACCAGGCCCTTTGGGTCTGGTATGAATATTAAGGAGAACCCCGAACTGAAATTTAAAAAAGAAATTGCGTGGGGGTCCCCCCAAATTCTATACCAGGCCCTTCAGGTCTGGTATGGATATTAAGGGGAACCCTGCACCAATTTTTTTTTAAAATGGCATAGGGGTCCCTCTCAAAATCCATACCAGACTTATCCAAGCACGCAACCTGGCAGGCTGCAGGAAAAGAGGGGGGGACGAGAGAGCAGCCTCCCCCTCCTGAACAGTACCAGGCCACATCCCCTCAACATGGGGTGGATGTTTTGGGGTAGCACCCCAAAGCACCTTGTCCCCATGTTGATGGAGACAAGGGCCTCATCCTCACAACCCTTGCCTGGTGGTTGTGGGAGTCTGCGGGGGGGGCTTATGGGAATCTGGAAGCCCCCTTTAACAAGGGGACCCCCAGATCCCAGCCCCCCTGTTGTATCCCTACCATCTCACAAAAAAATTGTCAGAATGTTAAAAAACCACAAGACACATACGTAAATGGGTGGCCCTGTCCCCCTCTGATGCCACGGGGAAGCCATTGGGAAGTCCCCGTGCATCAGAGGGGGGCGGGGTCACCCGGGTATGTCACGTGTGGCCCCACCCTCAGTTATAAAAGAACTGTCTCCTGAGAGGACGGTCATTACAGCGGGTGCCTCCCACGGAGGCGGATCGGTGGCAGCGTGCGGGTTTTTATTTTTATTTTTCGCTCCGTCGGCGGAGTGAGAGAAGAAGATGAATGGTCTTTGTGGGACATTTTTATTTTTTGATAAAGGACTTGTCCCAAGATGTGTCTTGTGATTTTTTAACATTTTGACACTTTTTTTGTGAAATAGTAGGTACATTGTACCCGTTACCATTTCAAACAGGGGAGGCCGGGATCTGGGGTCCCCTTGTTAAAGGGGGCTTCCAGATTCCAATAAGCCCCCCGCCCACTAACCCCCACAACCACCGGGCAAGGGTTGTGAGGATGAGGCCCTTCTCCTCATCAACATGGGGACAAGGTGCTTTGGGGGGCTACCCCAAAGCACCCTCCCCATGTTGAGGGCATGTGGCCTGGTACGGTTCTGGATGATGGGGCGCTCTCTCATCTCCCCTCTTTTCCTGCTGTCACTGGCAGTGAAGGAGTTAACACTAGGGGGCGATCTAGGGGTTAAATGTGTTCCCTGGGAGGTGATTCTAACTGAAGGAGGTGGACTGACTAGAGGAAGTGACGGATCGTGGTTCCTAGCTAATAGGAACACATGATCTGTCACTTCTGTCAGAACAGAAGAGGGAAGGGTGTGTTTACACACACTCGTCCCTGTTCTGTGTCTCCTGCTCACAATCGCTCGTGGCTGGCGGTCATCATGACCGTCGGCCGCGAACATCGGCACCCCCGCTGTGCAGTGGGTGGGCACACGCACCTGCTATCCCGACCCCACGAGCTGACGTATAGCTATGACGGCTCGCGCAGGGGAGCCAGCCTGCCGCAGTACAACTGCAGCAGCTGGTCGGGAAGCGGTTAGAGCACTCTCCCTGTGCTAGTTCCTCTGGGTATGTTAGTTTCTTTCCATACTCCAAAGACATTCTGGAAGGATAATTGGCTCCTGACTATGTTGGCCTCAGTATGTGCATACTAATTACTGATGTATATGTGTCACCACATTCAAGGAATCGTGGGGGATTGAGGAAAAAACTTGGGATCCTATCTCATCTCATCTTTTTATAAAAAAAGGCTATGAAGCGTATCAGATATAGTGGCCAAAGGACTGGCCCATTGAATAGCTAAGGGTCAGATATAACTAAACGGATATCTACATATTTAGGACACTTCACCCTGCACACTAATGCCCCGTACACACGGTCAGATTTTTCAACGGAAAATGTTTGATGGGAGCCTTTTGTCGGAAATTCCGACCGTGTGTAGGCTCCATCGGACATTTTCCATCGGAATTTTTGTCACACAAAATTTGAGATCTGGATCTCAAATTTTTCGACAACAAAATCTGTTTGCATAAATTCTGATCATGTGTACACAATTCCGAAGCACAAAGTTCCATGCATGCTCGGAATCAAGCAGAAGAGCCACACTGGCTATTGGACTTCATTTTTCTCGACTCATCATACGTGTTGTTTTTTTTTCTCTTTAAATAATCTTTATTAACATTTCTTAAAATTTACATACCTTCCAACAAACATATTAAAACAACCTCGGCTTCATGTAGACATAGTTCACTAGAGAAGGGGCCCTATACCCCCCATCCGTTCCTGCTAAGTTCCCGTTACACGTACTTATTCTATCCACCGGTTAAAGCTTCGTACCGTATGTTGAGGCGACAGATAACTGTTTTCCCCTATCCCTCCCACTTAATCCCTACTCCCCTCCCACCCTGAGCCAGATCCTACCTCCATTCCTTTAATCCTGACATCCAATGCTTATTAACCATGGGTTCCACATCCTTTCAAATTTTTTAAGGTTCCCTCTTCTAATATATAGGACTCTCTCCTTCCATATTATATCATTCACTATTTTAACCCACTCCTCAACTGTTGGGGGGAGGGCTGTTTGCCATCTTTGCATAATAAGCTTCAGGGCTTGGTACAGGCATCTCAAAACTGCTGTTTTAACCGCTACATCCTCTGAGCCCCATGCTCTATATCCAAAGATACAACGTCTGGTATCTGTCTCTAAAGGTATCCCCCACTAATAGAATCTACTACCCCAAGCCAGTAACGAACTAGCTTGGGGCACCTCCATACCATGTGTATCAAATCCCCCTCCTCACCACACCTAGGACATTTGGCATCTGATCTTACACCAAAACGAAATATTTTTTTTGGGGTGTAGTATGCTCTATGTACCAACATTAAATGAGAAAATCTCTGTGCGGGGGAAACTGAAATCTCCTGCCCTATCTCCAGTATTTTCCTTCATTGTACATCTGTTAACTTTCCCACATCCGTCTCCCATCCCTCCCTGCAGCCAAGATGTTCTGATCTTACAATACTTTTATTTGCACAGTTGCGCATATATTCCTGAGATAAAACCCTTTATCTTCCCAGGTTTAACCACTTTCTGAAGCAATGCAGCATCGGACCATACCGGGGGACCTGCCCTGAATTGTACATCCAAAGCAGCTCTCATTTGTAAATACCTAAAGAATGTTTGTCTCGGAATGCCATTTTCCTTTTGAAGATCTTCAAAGGTTTTTAATACGTTCCCTTTGTACAACTGGGATAGTCTATTTATACCCCACCTCACCCATTCCTTAAATTCCCCCATGGCCACTATCTCCTGTAAATTCCTATTATGCCAGAGGGGGGCATATTCTGTGAACCCAACATATCCCATTAGGCTCTTAGTTACCTTCCAGACTTTTATTATCAACTTGGTTGTGGGACCACTACCAGGCAGTGAGTCTGCCTCCAGTGCCTCCACCACTGTTTTGTGTGGCGCCTCCAGGGTTAACAAAACTCTGTCAGCACTTCCACCCCCTATATGCTGCAACTGTGCTGCCAGAAAATAACACCCTGGGTGCGGGAGGGCCATTCCTCCTTCTTTAATTGGCAATTGTAGGCTCTGAAGGCTAATCCTAGCCTTCCCCCTCCTCCATAACAGCTCCCTAAATAGCGTATCAATTTTTTTAAACCACCTTTTATTCACCCACACCGGTGAATTATGTAACAAATACAGCAGTTGAGGCAGCCAAACCATCTTGATTAAGCTGCCTCTCCCTTGCCCAGTAGTGGAGCTAGGTTATCTTCAATGTACTGATTGGGATCTTTTGTCATGTTTATACCCAGATAACGAATTGTTGAGACTACTTTTAAGTGGAAAATTCCCGACTGCACAGGACTATTAGGGGTGTCTATTGGCAGTAATGCCGATTTCCTCCAATTCACCACTAGTCCTGACACATTACCAAACCTCTCCATTGTATCCATTACCTGCCTAAGGGAATTTCCCATATCTCCAAGAAACAGCAGGACATCATCGGCATACAGGACAATCCTCTCCTCTCCTGTTCTTCTTACAAACCCCTCAATCTTTGAGCTAGACCTGATATGGATTGCTAATGGCTCCATGGCAAGGGCGAAAAGCAGGGGGGACAGAGGGCACCCCTGTCTTGTCCCCCTCTCTAAGCATATTTTCCCTGAAAATTAATTATCAACCTTAACCCTCGCGCTCGGGCCTTTATACAGTATTTTTATCCATTTTATAAAAACAGGACCTAGGCCAAACTCCTCCAGAACCCGCCAGAGATAGGCCCACTCCAGGCTGTCAAAGGCCTTAGTTATGTCCAAGGACACCACAGCTCTTGACCCCATATTCTCTGTCGGGGTCTGGAGGTTCAAGTACACCCTCCTGATATTCACACTCGTGGTCCTGTGGGAAATAAATCCCATTTGATCCGGGTGTATAAGTTTATAAGTAATTTTGTTGAGCCTGGCCGCCAGCACCCTCGCCAGGATCTTGGCGTCCGTACACAACAGAGATATTGGCCTATATGCTGACCGTTTTTAGAGGGTCACCCCCCTCTTTATGGAGCAAGGTAATATTTGTTTCAGTCATAGAGACAGGCAAGCTCCCTACCTGTAAAGCCCAATTCAGTGTTTTGAGTAGTTCTGGAAGCAGGATCTTCCTGTATTGCTTATACAGTAGGTCTCTACCGGGAGACCATCCGGCCCCGGAGATTTTTGGTTTGCCATTCCATTTACCGCTTGTTGTAATTCGGCTAATGTGATTGGCGCGTCTAAACCCTCTCTGTCCTCTTCAGCAACCGTAGGGACCCGTATATCCTTAAAAAATGTGTCCATGTCCTCCTCTCCAGCAATCCCCTGCGACCTATACAGATTTTCATAGTACTTCCCAAATGTATCCATAATTTCTAAATTCTGAGAGGATATCTCACCATTTGGGGTCCTAATTGCAGGAATCGTCGAGGAGGAGGAATTGGTTTTCACTAGATAAGCCAGCATACGTCCCACACTTTCTCCTTCCCCAAAGGTCCGTTGTTTCTGAAAAAGTTGCTTATTTTCACCCCTCCTTAAGACTGTTGTTCTATAGGTCTCCTGTTTATCCTCCCACAACTTCTGCTTCTCTGGTGTTGGGCCCTCTAAAAATTGCTTCTCTGCCATCTCCAACTCCCTCCTAATCCCTTCCTCCCACTCCCTTGCCCTCTTCTTGACCCCTGCCACCCCCTGAATCAGAATACCCCTAAGGAATGCCTTCAATGTGTCCCATTGTATACCTGCTGTAGTTGAGCCTTCATTGGATGTTATAAAATCTTCTAGCTTTGTTATTATCCTCTCTGGTTCCCCCATTAACTCTAACCAATATGGGCTTAGTTTCCAAAATCCTCTAGCCTCCCTGCCCCCTATACCCACTGAGGCCACCATCAGAGAGTGGTCCGAGACCCCTCTCGGAAAGTATACTACATCCTTTATCATTGGTACCGCTTCCGCGTTCCCCAGGGTCATATCTATCCTGGAGAAGGTGAAGTGGGAGGCCGAGAAGCAGGAATATTGCCTTACTCCAGGATTCCGGGCCCTCCATACATCCGTCAGACCTGCCTCTTCTAGGAACTGGCCCAACCGGCCCTCTGCTATGTTATTTGTTTGGGCTCTCGGTGGAAATCTATCCAGACCTCTATTCATCACCTCATTAAAATCCCCTACAACTATTACTGGGGTGTCTGTTTTATCCAACATAAACTCCATTAGGGAGTTTATGTTGGATATCCTCCAACTGGGAGGATAAAACACTTCCAGTTTAAAAGGTGGGGGGATATAAATATTAGCTATAACATACATTCTATTTTCAATTGAGCAGTATAAAAAAACATAACGACCCATACTGTCTACCCTGGCCTGCCTACAGGAGAACACCACGCTTCTTGTCACCATTATACTCACCCCCCTGGAATAAGAGGAGTGAACAGAATGGTATTGGGCCTGAAACCTCCTACTTGGGAGATATTTCATCGTGTCCTTTGTCAAGTGGGTCTCCTGTAGGCAGACCAGACCCACCCCCCTTATCTCCAACAACGAGAAGATGGCAGCCCTCTTATTTGGGTTCCCCATCCCCCGTATGTTCCAGGAGCCTATTTTAAGAACCTTGGACTGCATCAAACGAGCAACAGGCAGGAATTGGCACCTAGAGACCCAGATATACTAAAACCGAAAGAAAATAGACACTCTAGCTTTAGACTTGGTATATTGCCTTGTGCCAAAAAATAGAGCCTCCTTACCCATTATAACTCCCAAACCCATGGGGCATCTAAATACCGTGATGTGCATTACATACAAAAAAAAAAAAAAGAGAAGGATTCCCTTAGTTACCCTCTGTACTTTAAGGCCCATAGGGCTTACCTTACTATTCTTACTGTTATTTTCCCTTCTAGTGAGCATTCCGAGTGTCCCCCTTTATCTTCCATTTTCTTGTTCATAGTGTTCTTATCATATTTACCACGCATGTGCTTGATCCTCCCTCCCCCCTTCTACCTCCCTGTCTACCACCCCAAGTGCTGAGTGCATTTTAATTTCTCTCTGTCTTAGTTTTACAACCCCCCTCCTCTCCCCCACCCAACTACCCCCCCCTCTCCCTCCCCCCCCATCAGCCACCCCCACCCTCTCCCTCCCCCCTCCCCCACCTTACCAGGTTCACCCTTGGGGCTTTATTCATGACCACCTCATATATTCCTTGTAATATACCCCTTCCTAACATTTTCCAACCCCTCCCCCTACCAGCAATATCCACATGTGCCAAATTTTAAGTGTAATATCCTCCTCTTCCCACATTCCTACTTTAACATACAACATCACTCTTCCACTCTATACCAAGTCTACATTCCTTCCCACAGTCCATAGTACCCTAACTCTCTGGACTCTGTTCCTTAGGTTTCAGTCTTTGTTTGTTTTCTTCATACCAGCGTGTTACTCCTGTCGGGGAGTCAAAGAAGAGGACCTCCCCAATTGCCTCTACCCGTAACCTAGCTGGGTACAATAAAGCATACTTGACTTCAAATTTTTGTAAGGTGCGTTTGATCTCCACAAAACCCTCCCTGCGTCTCTGCAGCTCCGGTGAAAAGTCCGAAAAAAATGAAATTTTTGCTCCATTGTAGAAGACAGGCCCCCTCTCTCTAGCTTTACGTAGCAGAATTATTTTGTCATAGTGGTTCAGAAATTTCATTAATAAGGAACTGGGGCGGCCTCCAGGGAGCGGAGCCCTGAAAGGAACCCGATGGGCTCTCTCGATCGCAAACTGTAAAGAAAATGCATCTCTTCCGAATACTTCTATAAGCCATCCTTCCAGAAAAGCAATGGGGTTATGCCCTTCACATCTCTCTGGGAGACCCACTATCCTTATATTGTCCCTTCTCAGGCGGTTTTCCATTTCATCCATTTTCTCATTAATTCTACCCAGTTGATCCTTCATGGTTTTAACATCTTGCTGTAGGGGAAATACATCATCCTCTATTTGGCTCACTCTTCCCTCTAAGCCAGTTATCCTGTCTATTGCTTTTTGCAGCTCCTGCTTTATTAGTAACAGTTCGTCTTTAACCTCTTTAATTTGGCAGCTTAACCCCTCCACTGATGTTTTACATGAATTGATCGCTTGTAATACCTCCCTCAAGGTAGGTTCTGCCTCTATAACAGAGACGGTGGTTGGTAGTGGCATATGGGCCTTTTCCACTACCCCTGTGCCTTTATTAACATTCGGGTTCTTGTGCCCTGCTCCAACTGGAGTTGATGACGCCTGTCCCTGACTTTTCCTGTCCCCGGAGGCTTTAACTTGCGATACTTGCCCGTTTTTGGTGGGCGTCTGTTCAGGGGTAGTGCAAATCTCTCCAGTTTTGCTACTGCTGCTGCAGCCTGGTTTCCCTTCTCCTTTGCTGACCGCAATGACTGGGGCCCCAGATTCTCCATATTGACTGGCTCCTCCCCTCTCCTCCTTGACATTGCCATTGTTAACTTTATATAGCCAAGTGCCAAATGCCACCAGGGAGAAAACAATTAATAAGAGGGGAGTAAAAAAAACCAAAACTGCGGGGGCCGGGGTTGCACAGGCAAACACTGTCCCTTTAATGCAAAAGCACTATGCAAAAGCACTATCAACCTCCCTGTAACCTCCAATCGGCCGGTATTCGTGTTGTACAGCTTGAATACTTAGTACACTAAACAGATGTACCGCAGGTGCCCATACACTCCTCGGCCCCCCTGTTATGGTACAGGGTCACATACACACTGTCCCTTAGCCAAGTGCAGTAATCTGACAGGGCCTAAGCCCTATTTCAAAGTCCCGCTCACCTGCCTGCTCCGGTCTCCAGGTTTCCAGGACGCAGCATCCAGCCCCCAACTGACCTCCAAAAGTTCTGCAGTTAGCTTTGGCACAGGTACTCCGGGGATCCACCAGCTCCACAGTCACCGGTCTTCCTCTCTCACCGCTCCGTAGCGGCCCACTGTTAACCGCTCCACTAGTCCCCGGTCACGCAGGCGCAGTAGCTACAGCGGCTCCAGCGAGGGTGTTTCCGTGTAATTGGCTATTCAGGCTTCAGGCTTCAGGCGCCGGTCTCTCTGTCTAGGGACACCTCCTCACTTGTCCGCCTCACCACCGGTCACTCCGAGCCCCGGGCTGCCTAGTGATAGCAGCCGGCCAAACGCTCCGACAATAGCAGGTAAACAGTGAGGAGACTCTCATCTCGCTGCTCACTCACACCCCGCACTCCATCCAGACCCACGTCACATCACTGCGTTCTTGACGTTTGCAATTACCGACCAACTTTGTGTGACAGTGTGTATGCAAGACAAGCTTGAGCCAACATCCGTCTGAAAAAATCCATGGATTTTGCTGTTGGAATGTCCGATCAATGTCCGATCGTGTATTCGGGGCATAACTTTAAAAATTTCAAGAACTACAATAACAGGAATATATTTGATAGGGATTATAATATAAACCAAAACCAACAGTTATGAGTAAGCATTACATTTCCTTAATGAACATTGTGATTGGTTCAAATTCACTTTTCATGTGGAAACATCTACTTACACCAGTTGTAAGACCCATGATTAAACCTTTAAACTTATAAAATGTTTCTTTTGTCACCCTTTCTCTCCTTTTGCTGTGTACATTTTGTGAATTTTGTTTTTAAAATGTATTGTGAAAGTATGCACACTCCACTAGTGCTTACATATTACAGTTTCATTACAATGACTATGGCAGAATGTGCCAGAGTGTTACACAATCACATTGGCACATCTGCTAAAGTCTGACTTAAGTACACACACTAAAGGGCAGTACAGGGACATATACATTTTTAGTTTAAATAAAATAATGTCTTTATTTTCCCAAGGATTGTTGGAAAAAATTATAACTTCAAAAAACTCACCATGCCTCTTACTAAATACCTTGGACTATCTACTTTCCAAAAGGGGTAATTTGGGGGGTATTTGTACTGTCCTGACATTTCAGGGCCTCAAGAAATGAAATGAGACCCCTAACGGACTGCTGACACATAATCAGTAGTCAACTTTAACCCATTTGCACCAAAGGAGTGTGCATACAGGCTTATTTTTTCCTTAGCAGCTGTGCACTATGCATTCAGAACTCACAGATTATGTTTCTGCTCTGTAGATTTTTTTTTTCTTATGTACTGTAACTAAAACTCTTCACTTCCAGATCCAAATGGTTTAGAAGGGACATGCACATTACAACTGTGCCGTGGCTCTTGAACCAAGATTACACAGATCTTACTATGTACATTTTACCAATCTTACTTCAGTTATGGAAATCCACTTGGACACATGTTATCATTGCAAGGAAGTAAAGTTACTGTTAATATTTGGACTTCGCTTTTGCTGTGTATGGGGTTGGAAAAACAACCCAATCAACCGAATGTTAAAATTGTATGCTTATAGAAATAAGTTCACACTTGCATCCACAGATTGTTGTTGTTTTGCCTATGCTAGGAATACCCTTAAACTAGAAAAATGGTAGTTTGCTACTATCAATGTTAAGAAAACCATTAAAGCTATCTGTATGTAATATGGATGTGATATAGTTAAAGAGAATGATGAGTGTGGAAAATTTCAGGAAGTTTGAAGCCTTATGATGGATCGGTAGATACAAATGTGGTGGAAGAGATCTAGAGTGAAACTTGGAGCGCATGCAGGCATGGGTCTCATTTTCTGTCTTTACACAACAAAACTTGTATGTACTGTGATCTGGCAGTTTCTAATCACTTACGTGAACAGGTTGTAGGTATTAACTAGGAAAGAGATCCTTGGTTTTGGCACTAGCTGATGCTTCCCTGCTGGAAGCAAGGGAGAGAGGGTTTGCAGGTGTGCTTTGAGATAAAGAAGAGCATTCTTGTTTTTTTTATAATTTATTATGTTCATATGGTAATGTGGATATGCAGGCAACTCCTGATAGAATCTAGCATGTCTACAAAATGCTGTATTTGTGGATTTCAGATATCCATTTCACTTTATACTGTGGGTATTGTCCAAATTCCCACTGTTTGTTTCAAATTCCAAGAAACAGAATTTAGAACTTCTGAAGATACAACAAATAAACCAAGACTGTGCAGTGAAAAAAACCTGTACCTAGTGTATCCTCAGCATCTGAGCAGTTATTACTGAGACTACTTAGAAGTCCAACTGTGCAACATTCTCACCCATAAGAAATTAATGTTTTAAAAAAACAATCCAGAAAACTAATAAATAAACAATACAAAGTCCAATAATTCTTCACAGTGCTCCATAGTGGTGAATAGGGATGAGCCCGGTGTTCGAGTCGAATGTAAGTTTGACTTGAACATCGGGTGTTCGCCTGTTCGCTGAATAGCGAACAATTTGGGGTGTTCGCGGCAAATTCGTAAGCCACGGAACACCTTTTAAATGTCTATGGGAGAAATCAAAAGTGCTAATTTTAAAAGCTTATATGCATGGTATTGTCATGAAAAGTGTTTGGGGACCTGGGTCCTGCCCCAGGGGACATGTATCAATGCAAAAAAAGTTTTAAAAACTGACGTTTTTTCGGGAGCAGTGATTTTAATAATGCTTAAAGTGAAACAATAAAAGTGAAATATTTCTTTAATTTTCGTACCTGGGGGGTGTCTATAGTATTCCTGTAAAGTGGCACATGTTTCCCGTGTTTACAACAGTCCCTGCACAAAATGACATTTCTAAAGGAAAAAAAGTCATTTAAAAGTACTCGCGGCTATAATGAATTCTCAGTCCCAGCAATACACATAAAAGTCATTGAAAAAAACGGCATGGGATTCCCCCACAGTCCATTACCAGGCTCTTTGGGTTCTGGTATGAATATTAAGGGGAACCCTGAACCAAAATTTAAAAAATTGCTTGGGGGTCCCCCCAAATTCCATACCAGGCCCTTCAGGTCTGGTATGAATATTAAGGGGAACCCGCGCCAAAATTTTTAAAAAATGGCCTGGGGTCCCCCTCAAAATCCATATTTTAAGGGAAACCCCGCGCCAAAATAAAAAAAATGGCATGGGGGTCCCCCCAAAAATCCATACCAGTCCCTTATCCAAGCACGCAACCTGACAGGCCACCAAAAAAGAGGGGTAGCCCCGCAAAGCACCGTGTCCCCATGTTGATGGGGACAAGGGCATCATCCCCACAACCCTTGCCTGGCCAAATGTTTGATCCCGGCCTCCCCCTCTGTGAAATGGTAACGGGGTACAAATGTACCCCTACCATTTCACAAAAAAAGTGTGAAAATTGTAAAAATGACATGACATGGCTTGGGGAAAAGTCCTTTATTAAAAAATAAAAAAATAAAAGTGTCCCATGAAGTCCATTCATCTTCTTCTCTCACTCCGATGGACCAAAAAAAAAAAACCCTGCACGCCACCACTGATCCGCCTCCATGGGAGGCACCCGCCGTAATGACCGTCCTCTCAGGTGACAGTTCTTTTATAACTGAGGGCCGGCCACGCGGTGATGTTGCTGGGTGACCTTGCCCCCTCTGACACACAGGGACATCCCTATGGCTTCCCCGTAAAGTAGTGAGTGTACAGCTTGTATAACAGTGTAAATTTGCTGTCCCCTCAAAATAACTCAACACACAGCCATTAATGTCTAAACTGCTGGCAACAAAAGTAAGTACACCCCTAAGTGAAAATGTCCAAATTGGGCCCAAAGTGTTATTAACCTCAGCTTCTTTAGCAAGGCAGTGATGATTTTGGAGGTGTGTTTGGGGTTTTTATCATGGTAGAATATTGCCCAGGGGCCCAGTCTACAAAGGGAGGGGATCATGCTCTGCTTCAGTATGTCACAGCACATGTTGACATTCATGGTTCGCTCAATGAACTGTAGCTCCCCAGTGCCGGCAGCACTCATGCACCCCCAGACCATGACACTCCCACCACCATTCTTGACTGTAGGAAAGACACACTTGTCTTTGTACTCCTCACCTGGTTGCCACTGCACACTCTTAAAACCATCTGAACCAAATAAGTTTATTTTGGTCTCATCAGACCACAGGACATGGTCCCAGTAATCCATGTCCTTAGTCTGCTTGTCTTCAGCAAACTGTTTGCAGGCTTTCTTGTGCATCATCTTTACAAGAGGCTTCCTTCTGGGACGACAGCCATGCAGATCAATTTGATGCAGTGTGGGGCGTATGTTCTGAGCACTGGCAGGCTGACCCCCCACTCCTTCAACCTCTGCAACAATACTGGCAGCACTCATATGTCTATTTCCCAAAGATAACCTCTGGATATGATGCTGAGCATGTGCAGTCAACTTCTTTGGCTACCCATGACGAGGCCTGTTCTGAGTGTAACCTGTCCTGTTAAACAGCTGTATAGTCTTGGCCACCATGCTGCTGCTCAGTTTCAGGGTCTTGGCAATCTTCTTATAGCCTAGGCCATCTTTACATAAAGCAACAATTCTTTTTTGCAGATCCTCGGAGAGAGTTTTTGCCACGAGGTGCCATGTTGAACTTCCAGTGACCAGTATGAGAGCGTGAGAGCGATAACACCAAATTTAACACACCTGCTCCCCATTCACACTTGAGACCTTGTAACACTAATGAGTCACATGACACCAGGGAGGGAAAATGGCTAATTGGGTCCAATTTGGACATTTTCACTTAGAGGTGTACTCACTTTTGTTGCCAGCAGTTTAGACAGTAATGGCTGTGTGTTGAGTTATTTTGAAGGGGACAACAAATTTGCACTGTTATACAAGCTGTACACTCACAACTTTACATTGTAGCAAAGTGTCATTTCTTCAGTGTTGTCACATGAAAAGATATAATAAAATATTTACAAAAATGTGAGGGGTGTACTCACTTTTGTGACATACTGTATATACAGTTGTGTGAAAAAGTATTTTCCCCCTTTCTGATTTTTTTTTTTTTTTTTGCATATTTGTCACACTTAAATGACTCAAAATAATTTTATTATTACACAAAGATAACCCGACTAAATACAAAATGCAGTTTTTACATGATAGTTGCATTTATTAAGGCAAAAAAGCTGTCCAAAGCTGCCTGGCTTTATGTGAAAAAGTAATTGCTCCCTAAACCTAATAACTGGTTGTGCCACCCTTGGTGGCAACAACTGCAATCAAGCATTTGCGATAACTGGCAATGAGTCTTTGACATTGCTGTGGAGCAATTTTAGCCCACTCTTTGTCGAATTCTTTTAATTCAGCCACATTGGAGGGTTTTCCAGCATGAACGGTATGTGTAAGGTCATGATACAGCATCTCAATTGGATTTAAGGCTTTGACTAGGCCACTCCAAAACGTAAATTTTGCTTTGTTTGAACCATTTGGAGGTGGACTTGCTGTTGTGTTTTG
Organism: Lithobates septentrionalis; assembly: GCA_037952835.1. NCBI lineage: Eukaryota > Metazoa > Chordata > Amphibia > Anura > Ranidae > Lithobates > Lithobates septentrionalis. The sequence goes on along the minus strand of JBBDGP010001411.1, from coordinate 63,236 downwards.
GATCACTGTCCTGCTGCATAACCGAAGTGCACTTAAGCTTGAGGTCACAAACTGATGTCCGGACATTTTCCTTTAGGATTATCTGGTAGAGCTCAGAATTCATGGTTTCATCTTTTATGGTAGGTCATCTGGGGCAAAGCAGCCCCAGACCATCACGCTACCATCACCATGAGTGACTGTTGGTATGATGCTCTTGTTATGAAATGCTGTATTAGTTTTATGCCAGATGTAACGGGACGCACATCTTCCAAAAAGTTAAATTTTTGTCTCATCAGTCCACAAAAAAATTGCCTAAAAGTTTAGGGGATAATGAAGATGTTTTTTGGTAAATGTGAGATGAGCCTTTGTGTTCTTTTTGGTCAGCAGTGGCTTTCGCCTTGGAACTCTCCCATGGATGCCATTTTTGCTCAGTCTCTTTCTTATTGTTGAATCATGAACAATGATCTTACCTGAGGCAAATCAGGCCTGCAGCTCTTTAGATGTTGTTCGGGGAGTTGCTCTTGGAATAATTTGTGTAGGCGGCCACTCCTGGGAAGGTTCACACTCCTTGGAAGGTTCACCACTGTTCCAAGCTATCTCTATTTGTGGGTAGTGGCTCTCCCCATGGTTCACTGGAGTTCCAAAGCCTTAGAAATGACTTTGAAACCTTTCCTAGACCGTTACATGTACATTACTTTGTTTCTAATCTATTCTTGAATTTTTTTAGATTGTGGCATGATGTGTGGCTTTTTTTTATCTGTTAGCGTGCTTCACTTTGTAAGACAGCTTCTATTTATGTGATTTCTTGATTCAACAGGTCTGGCAGTAATCAGGCCTGGGTGCGGCAAGTGAAATTTAACTCAGCTTTCCAAAAAATTGTGGTTAATCACAATTCATTCATGATTCAGCATGGGAGGGGGCAATTACTTTTTCACATAGGGCCAGGCAGGTTTGAACAGCTTTTTTGCCTTAATAGATGAAATAATAATTTAAAAATTGAATCTTGGATTTACTGTTATCTTTGTGTAATATTGAAATTTGTTTGATGATCTGAATCATTTAAGTGTGAGAAATAAGCAAAAAAATTTAAAAGTCAGGAAGGGGCAAATACTTTTTCACACGACTGTATATATATTCTCTGCATTCAGTGTAGCCTATATATATATATATATATATATATATATATATATACAGTGCCTTTGGTGGTGTATAGTTTATAATTAGGGATCAGCCGAACACCCCCGGGTTCGGTTTGCAGCAGAAAATCTGAACAGGCAAAAAAATTGTTTGAACACGCAAAAACTGTTAAAGTCACAAGAACACGAATGTGAAAAATCAAAAGTGCTAATTTTAAAGGCTTATATGCAAGTTATTGCCATAAAAAGTGTTTGGGGACCCGAGTCCTGCCCCAGGGAACATGTATCAATGCAAAAAAAAAGTTTTAAAAATGGCTGTTTTTTCAAGAGAAGTGATTTTAATAATGCTTAAAGTGAAACAATAAAAAAGAAATATTCCTTTAAATATCGTGCCTGGGGGGTGTCCTTAGTATGCCTGTAAAGTAGCTCATCTTTCCCAAGTTTATAACAGTGCTAAAGTAAAGGAAAAAACGTCATTTCAAACTGCTTGCAGCTGTAATGTATTGTCGGATCCCGGCAATACAGTACAAAATACCAAACATACCATTTAAAAATGGCCTTTCAGGGTATTAAGGGGAACCCCATACCCAAATTCTCAAAATAATGGCATGGGGGTCCCCCAGTCCCCCAGGCACTACAGTGCCTTGCGAAAGTATTCGGCCCCCCTTGAACTTTTCAACCTTTTGCCACATTTCAGGCTTCAAACATAAAGATATAAAATTTTTATTTTTTGTGAAGAATCACCAACAAGTGGGACACAATTGTGAAGTGGAACGAAATCTATTGGATTGTTGAAACTTTTTTAACTAATAAAAAAATGAAAAGTGGGGCGTGCAAAATTATTCGGCCCCCTTGCGTTAATACTTTGTAGAGCCACCTTTTGCTGCGATTACAGCTGCAAGTCGCTTGGGGTATGTCTCTATCAGTTTTGCACATCGAGAGACTGAAATTCTTGCCCATTCTTCCTTGCAAAACAGCTCGAGCTCAGTGAGGTTGGATGGAGAGCGTTTGTGAACAGCAGTTTTCAGCTCTTTCCACAGATTCTCGATTGGATTCAGGTCTGGACTTTGACTTGGCCATTCTAACACCTGGATACGTTTATTTGTGAACCATTCCTTTGTAGATTTTTCTGTATGTTTGGGATCATTGTCTTGTTGGAAGATAAATCTCCGTCCCAGTTTCAGGTCTTTTGCAGACTCCAACAGGTTTTCATCCAGAATGGTCCTTTATTTGGCTGCATCCATCTTCCCCTCAATTTTAACCATCTTCCCTGTCCCTGCTGAAGAAAAGCAGGCCCAAACCATGATGCTGCCACCACCATGTTTGACAGTGGGGATGGTGTGTTGAGGGTGATGAGCTGTGTTGCTTTTATGCCAAACATATCGTTTTGCATTGTGGCCAAAAAGTTCGGTTTTGGTTTCATCGGACCAGAGCACCTTCTTCCACATGTTTGGTGTGTCTCCCAGGTGGCTTGTGGCAAACTTTAGACGAGACTTTTTATGGATATCTTTGAGAAATGGCTTTCTTCTTGCCACTCTTCCATAAAGGCCAGATTTGTGCAGTGTACGACTGATTGTTGTCCTATGGACAGACTCTCCCACCTCAGCTGTAGTTCTCTGCAGTTCATCCAGAGTGATCATGGGCCTCTTGGCTGCATCTCTGATCAGTCTTCTCCTTGTCTGAGCTGAAAGTTTAGAAGGACAGCCAGGTCTTGGTAGATTTGAAGTGGTCTGATACTCCTTCCATTTCAAAATGATCGCTTGCACAGTGCTCCTTGGGATGTTTAAAGCTTGGGAAATCTTTTTGTATCCAAATCCGGCTTTAAACTTCTCCACAACAGTATTACGGACCTGCCTGGTGTGTTCCTTGGTCTTCATGATGCTCTCTGCGCTTTCAACAGAACCCTGAGACTATCACAGAGCAGGTGCATTTATACAGAGACTTGATTACACACAGGTGGATTCTATTTATCACCATCAGTCATTTAGGACAACATTGGATCATTCAGAGATCCTCGCTGAACTTCTGGAGTGAGTTTGCTGCACTGAAAGTAAAGGGGCCGAATAATTTTGCATGCACCACTTTTCAGTTTTTTATTTGCTAAAAAAGTTTAAAATATCCAATAGATTTCGTTCCACTTCACAATTGTGTCCCACTTGTTGGTGATTCTTCACAAAAAATTAAAATTTTATATCTTTATGTTTGAAGCCTGAAATGTGGCAAAAGGTTGAAAAGTTCAAGGGGGCCGAATACTTTTGCAAGGCACTGTATATACTCTGAACAGCAGTATATACAGTATCTCACAAAAGTGAGTACACCCCTCTCATTTTTGTAAATATTTTATTATATCTTTTCATGTGACAACACTGAAGAAATGACACTTTGCTACAATGTAAAGTAGTGAGTGTACAGCTTGTATAACAGTGTAAATTTGCTGTCCCCTCAAAATAACTCAACACACAGCCATTAATGTCTAAACTGCGGTCAACAAAAGTGAGTACACCTCTAAGTGAAAATGTCCAAATTGGGCCCAATTAGCCATTTTCCCTCCCTGGTGTCATGTGACTCATTAGTGTTACAAGGTCTCAAGTGTGAATGGGGAGCAGGTGTGTTAAATTTGGTGTTATCGCTCTCACTCTCTCATACTGGTCACTGGAAGTTCAACATGGCACCTCGTGGCAAAAACTCTCTCCAAGGATCTGAAAAAAAGAATTGTTGCTCTATGTAAAGATGGCCTAGGCTATAAGAAGATTGCCAAGACCCTGAAACTGAGCAGCAGCATGGTGGCCAAGACTATACAGCTGTTTAACAGGACAGGTTACACTCAGAACAGGCCTCGTCATGGGTAGCCAAAGAAGTTGACTGCACATACTCAGCATCATAGGCATATGGAAAAATGCAGCGCATATACAAAGGAATATGGGTCTTTAAAATGGTGAAACAGTAAAGAAATCACTAATTAACCACAGGTGCCTTGAAACACAAACGTCCATAGATGGATGTGCATGTCCAACCGCACAGGAGGTGTAAGTACTCCAAGGGGTGGTGATGGTCTGATGGTTGTCAGAAAACACCTGGCATCATACAGCGACTTCCCAACCGAGAAACTGGGTCCCAATGGGTCATTCAGAGAAAGTGCAAAAAAGCCTCTTACCAGATCCTGTGGATTCCCATGTCAGCGACAGGGAATCGCATGCGCAGTTTGTCACAAATGACGTGGAATGGCAGCTCAGGAATCGCCAATCCCTTGGATTGTGGCCTGTATGGATCTCGGCCGGCAACCGGATGGGTCCTCACAACGAACCGTCCTCACACCGAACCGTCCCAGCGTGCATCAGAAGTTTCACAAACGGTCCCCCGAAAGGAGCAGTTGGAGGGACTGGATCTCATGCGGTAAATGTGGAAACAAAAAGAATGTGCCTCCACATGGTGCAGATAAAAAAGGGTGTTTTTATTGGCAAAAACGACCATACACAAATAAAAGCGTGATCACGGTGGATAAAAACAAATGGGCAACAAAGAGAGTGGTGTATGTACCCGACGCGTTTCGACCTAGGGGTCTTCAACAGGGGCATAGACCACTCACTCCAAGTTGCCAAATATATATAATAAAATTATTTAGAGAAGGACCAATCACAAGGGCTGAAAAACCGGGAGATTTGATTGGGTGAATACAATCACATGACTTGCTTGAATGTCTAAACATGAAAATCATACACAATTTCTATATAAATAAATTAATGACATTAAGGTGAAGCCCAGGAGACTGTATAAAGGTCTACCAGCAGAAAAATATATAACTCTATGATCTCTCTAACAAAAATAAAGCATTTAAAGATTTAGGCTATGTTTCCACTATTGCGTCCCCAAAGTCGCGCAATTTTGCCGCGATTTTTTACCGCGATTTTACCGCGACTTTTTCCTGCGATTTGAAGCAATGCCTGTGTCTATGGACCTCAAGTCGCATCAAAGTGGGACCAAAGTAGTGCAGGGACTACTTTGAAGTCGCTGCGACTTGAAGTCGCACAGATATGAACGGTACTCATTGGAAATCATGGGGTACGACTTGTTATGCGACTTTTAGGTCCCAAGTTGCATGAAAAGTCGCACTAGTGGAAACATAGCCTAAATGAAAACAGCACTCCTCTGCTGACAGTCCGGCAGAATGTACCGCCCTGTCGGCCAGAGGAGCCAATCCTCAATAAGAAGACAAAAGATGTTAAGTGGAGCTGACCAATAGGTGGCTATGTATGAGCCGGCCTCTATCCCTGAACGCCCACATGACCAGTCTGTGTAGGAAATGATGTCACGTCCGTGGGCGTGTCCGACGTTTCCCTCTCACATGACTCACTGGGCCAATCAGAGAGCAAACGTCCCACTCATCTCTGCTGTACGTACAATCCGTACACCGCAGAGGGATGGGACTTAAATAAATAAACCTAGCGTCCCGGCAATGCAATCCAGCAAGCAACGGACGCTAAATGAGACAAAACAGCATCCCTATGGTGTATGTGTACAAAAATGTGCTATGCAGCAGACCGGGACCCGATGACCCGGAAGTGTGCATAGAACTCCTGTGAACCGGAAGTGTATTGGAAGTAGGGACAAATATAGTGAAATATAATGTGTTTGGGAAATGACTGGCTGAAGTGAAATCGCATAAGTGTGTTAAAAAAAAAAAAAATTACTGGAGTGGCATTGTAAATGTCTCTTAAGATCCATATGTGTTTTGGTGGGACTGAAATAAAAAATTAAAAAATATTAAAAAATTGTGTGAACACAAATTCTCCGGAACGCACATTGTAAAATGTGTTAAAATGAATATATATGTGAAGGGAATGTGTGGATTTGTAAAGTGACCCAAATATCTGGCAATTAACCTTATGATCCCTTGACTGCAAAAAGTCATCAGCATAGACCGAATGGGTCAATTTTGATTTGACCAATTTCAATTGGGTGAATAGATAACCCTCTAGGTACACCATATATAAGCTGTGTACCAACTTGTGAATATAGGTGAAAAAAAGGAGGAGGGGGGGAGGGGGGAGAAAAAATGTTGAAATAATGAAATAAAAAATATAAAATATAAAGGGAGGGAGGGACATGCATGGAGATGTGGAAGGAATTTAGGATTGGTTGATAAAGGAGTTGAGGTCCCACTCCACGTTTAAACCTAAAGGGAAATAGGACCTCAACTCCCATATACAATAAGTCTCGAGGCGTGACACTCCTCGGAGGCGGGACTCTCCTCTCCATTGTGGGACAAATTTGTCGATCCCCTGGAATAAAGTCCCGGTAGGGTCTTTATTATGGTGTTCCAGATAATGACGGGGTACTGTATGTTTGTCCTTGCCTTTCTTGATACCTGCCACATGTTCATTAACTCGTATAGAGAAAGTTCTGATGGTACGCCCAACATACTGTTTGTGGCAGGGGCAAGTAATGAGGTAGACAATGTATTGTGATGTACAAGTTGTGAAGTGTTTCATCTGGTAAGTGAGGGAGGTGACTGTGGATTGGAAAGTGGTACTTTTTTGTCTGCCTCGAATGTTGTGGAGGCAGACATTGCATCTACGGCAGGGGTAATAACCCTGACATTCCTGAAAAAATGAAACTCTTTTGGGGGGGTCTATTATATTCGGAGCAATCTGTCCTTGAATGGACCGTGCTCCCCTGAATACAACAGCCGCCCGTTCAGGAAGAACTGACCCAAGTAGATTGTCATTTAAAAGTACCTTCCAGTGCTTTTTGAATATAGCTTTCACTTGTTTGGACTGAATGGAGTGAGTGGTGAAGAAAGCCCATTTGTGCATAGGTTCAGCTGTAGATTTGGGGCGTTCTATCAAAGTGGATTCTCTATCAGTGGATAGTGCCCTATTGAGTTCCTCGTCTAGATGTCTGGGATCATAACCTTTTTCAATAAATCGATCTCTCAGAACTAGCGATTGTGACTGGAAATCAATAGCATTGGTACAGTTGCGTCGTAGTCTCAAAAATTGGCTACGGGGAACGGACTTGAGCCACTGCTCCTGATGGCAACTGTCAATAGGAATGAATCCGTTCCGGTCGGTGGCCTTGAAATACGTGCGGAACTCCAAATGTTTGTCCACCACAAATATTTCAAGGTCCAAAAAATGTACACTGGTAGAGCTGGCCTCATAGCTCAAAGATATTCCTCTATCATTAGAATTGAGACTGGTCATGAAACTGTCAAGTGATGTACGGTCACCATCCCATAGGAAGAGGATGTCGTCTATGTACCTGGCCCAGAGGATCAACTCGGATCTCTGGGCCTCATAGACGACATCCTCCTCCCGCTGGGCCATGAAGAGGTTGGCGAGGCTGGGGGCGAACTTGGCCCCCATAGCCACGCCCCTCTTCTGTAGAAAAAATTGATTCTGGAACCAAAAATAATTGTGTTCCGTTGCAAATATGAGTAATTGCATAATAAAATTACGCTGAAGGGAAGGGAGCTTGTTGTCTCTAGATAGGTGTTTCTCCACCGCCTCAAAGCCCAAGTGATGTGGGATGCACGTATAAAGTGCCGCCACATCTGCTGTGACTAGAAGCATCCCTTCTGAAACCGAGACAGGTTCCAGTAATCTAATGGTGTCTCTAGTGTCCTTGAGATAGGACTGCGTGGAACGAACCAACGGCTGTAAATAAAAATCCACATATTTACCAATACGGGCTGTGACTGAGTCAATCCCGCTGACAATGGATCTGCCAGGGGGATTGACTGAGTCCTTATGGACTTTAGGAAGATAATAGATAGCTGGAATGCGTGGGACTTGTGGGACTAGAAAACTTTTTTCCTTTTTATTTAAAATCCCTAGCGCGTAACCTTCCTCAATAAGTTTGACCAGAGCCTTTTTGAAAGGTGTAGTGGGGTCCGTGGGAATAGGGCTGTAAGTGTTCGAAACGTTAAGAATTCTATACATCTCTTTAAGGTAATCGACCTTATCAAGAACTACAATCCCGCCCCCCTTATCCGCAGGGCGGATAATAAGGTTCTTTTTCTCACAAAGAGATCTGAGGCCGTTTTTTATGTCAGATTGAATATAGACACGTTTTTTCTGTTTGTTTAATTTGTCCAGATCCCCCAGAACAAGGTTTTTAAAAACTTGTATGGAGGGAGCTAGAGAGCCTGGGGGGTTAAATATAGATGGATTGGATAATCCTGAATCCTGGAATCCTGGAATCTCCAGCTTGTCTGATGTACAAGTTACACATTCAGGATTATCCAATCCATCTATATTTAACCCCCCAGGCTCTCTAGCTCCCTCCATACAGGTTTTTAAAAACCTTGTTCTGGGGGATCTGGACAAATTAAACAAACAGAAAAAACGTGTCTATATTCAATCTGACATAAAAAACGGCCTCAGATCTCTTTGTGAGAAAAAGAACCTTATTATCCGCCCTGCGGATAAGGGGGGCGGGATTGTAGTTCTTGATAAGGTCGATTACCTTAAAGAGATGTATAGAATTCTTAACGATTCGAACACTTACAGCCCTATTCCCACGGACCCCACTACACCTTTCAAAAAGGCTCTGGTCAAACTTATTGAGGAAGGTTACACGCTAGGGATTTTAAATAAAAAGGAAAAAAGTTTTCTAGTCCCACAAGTCCCACGCATTCCAGCTATCTATTATCTTCCTAAAGTCCATAAGGACTCAGTCAATCCCCCTGGCAGACCCATTGTCAGCGGGATTGACTCAGTCACAGCCCGTATTGGTAAATATGTGGATTTTTATTTACAGCCGTTGGTTCGTTCCACGCAGTCCTATCTCAAGGACACTAGAGACACCATTAGATTACTGGAACCTGTCTCGGTTTTAGAAGGGATGCTTCTAGTCACAGCAGATGTGGCGGCACTTTAACGTGCATCCCACATCACTTGGGCTTTGAGGCGGTGGAGAAACACCTATCTAGAGACAACAAGCTCCCTTCCCTTCAGCGTAATTTTATTATGCAATTACTCATATTTGCAACGGAACACAATTATTTTTGGTTCCAGAATCAATTTTTTCTACAGAAGAGGGGCGTGGCTATGGGGGCCAAGTTCGCCCCCAGCCTCGCCAACCTCTTCATTGCCCAGTGGGAGGAGGATGTCGTCTATGCGGCCCAGAGATCCGAGTTGATCCTCTGGGCCAGGTACATAGACGACATCCTCTTCCTATGGGATGGTGACCGTACATCACTTGACAGTTTCATGACCAGTCTCAATTCTAATGATAGAGGAATATCTTTGAGCTATGAGGCCAGCTCTACCAGTGTACATTTTTTGGACCTTGAAATATTTGTGGTGGACAAACATTTGGAGTTCCGCACGTATTTCAAGGCCACCGACCGGAACGGATTCATTCCTATTGACAGTTGCCATCAGGAGCAGTGGCTCAAGTCCGTTCCCCGTAGCCAATTTTTGAGACTACGACGCAACTGTACCAATGCTATTGATTTCCAGTCACAATCGCTAGTTCTGAGAGATCGATTTATTGAAAAAGGTTATGATCCCAGACATCTAGACGAGGAACTCAATAGGGCACTATCCACTGATAGAGAATCCACTTTGATAGAACGCCCCAAATCTACAGCTGAACCTATGCACAAATGGGCTTTCTTCACCACTCACTCCATTCAGTCCAAACAAGTGAAAGCTATATTCAAAAAGCACTGGAAGGTACTTTTAAATGACAATCTACTTGGGTCAGTTCTTCCTGAACGGGCGGCTGTTGTATTCAGGGGAGCACGGTCCATTCAAGGACAGATTGCTCCGAATATAATAGACCCCCCCAAAAGAGTTTCATTTTTTTCAGGAATGTCAGGGTTATTACCCCTGCCGTAGATGCAATGTCTGCCTCCACAACATTCGAGGCAGACAAAAAAGTACCACTTTCCAATCCACAGTCACCTCCCTCACTTACCAGATGAAACACTTCACAACTTGTACATCACAATACATTGTCTACCTCATTACTTGCCCCTGCCACAAACAGTATGTTGGGCGTACCATCAGAACTTTCTCTATACGAGTTAATGAACATGTGGCAGGTATCAAGAAAGGCAAGGACAAACATACAGTACCCCGTCATTATCTGGAACACCATAATAAAGACCCTACCGGGACTTTATTCCAGGTGATCGACAAATTTGTCCCACATTGGAGAGGAGAGTCCCGCCTCCGAAGAGTGTCACGCCTCGAGACTTATTGTATATGGGAGTTGAGGTCCTATTTCCCTTTAGGTTTAAACGTGGAGTGGGACCTCAACTCCTTTATCAACCAATCCTAAATTCCTTCCACATCTCCATGCATGTCCCTCCCTCCCTTTATATTTTATATTTTTTATTTCATTATTTCAACATTTTTTCTCCCCCCTCCCCCCCTCCTCCTTTTTTTCACCTATATTCACAAGTTGGTACACAGCTTATATATGGTGTACCTAGAGGGTTATCTATTCACCCAATTGAAATTGGTCCAATCAAAATTGACCCATTCGGTCTATGCTGATGACTTTTTGCAGTCAAGGGATCATAAGGTTAATTGCCAGATATTTGGGTCACTTTACAAATCCACACATTCCCTTCACATATATATTCATTTTAACACATTTTACAATGTGCGTTCCGGAGAATTTGTGTTCACACAATTTTTTAATATTTTTTAATTTTTTATTTCAGTCCCACCAAAACACATATGGATCTTAAGAGACATTTACAATGCCATTGTCAAACTGTATGCAGCAGCTTTTTATTTATTTCACTGGTTAGCGCGGTGTTTTCTATTTACCTCTGCTCAGCATCATATCCAGAGGTTATCTTTGGGAAATAGACGTATGAGTGCTGCCAGTATTGTTGCAGAGGTTGAAGGGGTGGGGGGGGTCAGCCTGCCAGTGCTCAGACCATACGCCCCACACTGCATCAAATTGGTCTGCATGGCTGTCGTCCCAGAAGGAAGCCTCTTGTAAAGATGATGCACAAGAAAGCCTGCAAACAGTTTGCTGAAGACAAGCAGACTAAGGACATGGATTACTGGGACCATGTCCTGTGGTCTGATGAGACCAAAATAAACTTATTTGGTTCAGATGGTTTTAAGAGTGTGCGATGGCAACCAGGTGAGGAGTACAAAGACAAGTGTGTCTTTCCTACAGTCAAGAATGGTGGTGGGAGTGTCATGGTCTGGGGGTGCATGAGTGCTGCCGGCACTGGGGAGCTACAGTTCATTGAGCGAACCATGAATGCCAACATGTGCTGTGACATACTGAAGCAGAGCATGATCCCCTCCCTTTGTAGACTGGGCCCCAGGGCAATATTCCACCATGATAAAAACCCCAAACACACCTCCAAAATCACCACTGCCTTGCTAAAGAAGCTGAGGTTAAAGGTGATGGACTAGCCAAGCATATCTCCCGATCTAAACCCTATTGAGCATCTGTGGGGCATCCTCAAACAGAAGGTGGAGGAGCGCAAAGTCTCTAACATCCACCAGCTCAGTGATGTCATCATGGAAGAGTGGAAGAGGACTCCAGTGGCAACCTGTGAAGCTCTGGTGAGTTCCATGCCCAAGAGGGTTAAGGCAGTGCTGGAAAATAATGGTGGCCACACAAAATATTAACACTTTGGGCCCAATTTGGACATTTTCACTTAGGGGTGTACTTGCTTTTGTTGCCAGCAGTTTAGACATTAATGGCTGTGTGTTGAGTTATTTTGAGGGGACAGCAAATTTACACTGTTATACAAGCTGTACACTCACTACTTACATTGTAGCAACGTGTCATTTCTTCAGTGTTGTCACATGAAAAGAAAAAATAAAATATTTAAATAAATGTGAAGGGTGTACTCACTGAGATACTGTATACTATACGGCCTGTGGAAGAGTATATGTGGTGGGGAGCGCTGAAACTATATATACAGTGGGCTAAATAGCATCTAGATATTTATGCTCAAACAAACTGAATGTGAACACTGCAGTGTACCATGCACAAAAATATATAAAATAAAAATCTATGTATCAAACTTGCATATTACAAGAGAATGACTACCATCCAATCTCTGCAAAAATAGCACAATATTATTTTTGTGAAAAACAATAAGGTCCCTTTCACACTGGGGCGGTGGGGGCATCGGCGGTAAAGCAGCGCTATTTTTAGCGCTGCTTTACCGTCGTTTTTGCGGCGGTATTCGGCCGCTAGCGTTGCAGTTTTAACCCCCGCCGGCGGCCGAAAAAGGGTTAAAACCGCTCGCATAGCGCGGCTATAGCCGCGGTATTGCCGCGATATAGCCGCGCTGCCCCATTGATTTCAATGGGCAGGAGCGGTTTAGGAGCGGTGAATATACCGCTCCTTCACTGCTCCAAAGATGCGGTTTGCAGGAGTTTTTTTTTCTCCTGCCAGCGCACCGCTTCAGTGTGAAAGTCCTCGGGCTTTCACACTGAACAAACAGTAGCGGCAGTTTTAGGTCGGTTTGCAGGCGCTATTTTTAGCGCAATAACACCTGCAAACCGCCCCAGTGTGAAAGGGGCCTAAGAAAATTCTAATGCTGAAAAAATACTAAAATAAAATCCACATAAAATTAAAAATGCTGCACATCAATATGCATTAATCTTCCGCTGTATCAAAATAACACAAAATGCTCGAGCTATTTAGCCATCTGAGTAACTGGAAGTAGTACCTTACTCCACTACCTATGCACCACTTTCAAAATGCCCACATTTCTGTCAGTGAACGTAAAAGGCCTCAATCACCCTGCCAAAAGGACATCTCTGTGGCGAACTGCACAGGATTCTCACTACGATGTCCTGTGCGTCCAAGAAACGCACTTTAAAACCAACGCCGAACCTCAGTGCTCCAATAAGAATTTTTCAAACATCTTTAAAGCCTCCGGTCCTGACAAAAAAAACTGAGTCATGATAGCCATTAAATCTACATGCTCATTCACCCTACATGACAGCCTTCAGGATGTTGATGGTAGATATCTGGCATTGAATTGTACATTAAACAACGATAATCACACCATCGTATCAGTATATGCCCCCAACAAGAAACAGATTCACTTTCTGTCCAAATCGATGAAAAAAATCAATCGCTTTAAACAAGGACACCTTGTCATGTGTGGGGACTTTAACATAGTACCTGACAAATCCATCGACTCTTCTTCCCACTCAACCAGAGTTACATCCCCTATGGGACTGTTCATTCGATCTCATGACCTATTTGATGTGTGGAGATGCCATCACACCACCGAAAGGGACTACTCCTATTTCTCCCCTAGACACAATTCCTACACTCAGATTGACTACTTCCTAGTGGATAAATGGACTTTGCCCAAAATCTCCTCCACGGAGATATTGACTATTACGTGGTCTGACCATACTCCAGTTACAATGACCATAGAAGACTCGCCGAAGATTTCCCGTACACGGATATGGAGAGTGAATGCTGCAATTCTCCACTCACCGATCCATTCTACTTATATTAGAGAGCGTTTAACAGAATACTTTAATACTAATGCAGGATCTGTTAGCAATGATACCGTTCTTTGGAATGCCCATAAGGCATTCATAAGGGGGATCCTTATTCAACTTACTGCTAGAGAGAGGAGGAGATCACAGCGTCTAAACACACTTACTGCCGATATTAAAACACTAGAACACCAAAACCAAACTAATCCAGATCCATTAACCAAGACTAAATTAGACTCCCTTAGACAGGAATTAAAATCTCTCCTTCTAGAATCCTTTCAAAGAGCACATAAGCATTTTAGAGCTCAACACTACTCTACTGGTAACAAAGCCAGAAAGGCAATGGCCAATAGAATCAAAGGTTACTATTCCAAAACCAAAATTACCCATCTATTCCACCCAGCTACTAAACAGAAACTGATAGATCCACAAGCTATTGCAGACGCATTTAGTTACTACTACAATACACTTTATAATTTAAAAGATGACACATCTGTCACACAGCCGTCTCTACCTGACATAGAGGCATTTCTCAATGAGATCAACCTCCCTAAACTGACCACAGAACAACTAGACTCCCTAAACACCCCATTTACAGATCTAGAAATCAAAAATATAATTTCATCACTTCCCTCTAACAAATCTCCTGGCCCAGATGGTCTTACAGGAGAGTATTACAAACAATTTGGAACTGTGCTAACACCATATCTGACCAAAGTGTACAATGACGCTGCCTCCTCCTCCTCTCTCCCCACAGAAATGCTAAGTGCCTTAATTGTTACACTACCGAAGCCGGGGAAAGAGCCTACCTCTGCACAAAACTTCTGACCCATATCTCTTCTCAATGTGGACACAAAAATCTATGCCAAAGTAATAGCCCACAGATTACGCAACCTAATGCCCCTTCTAATACATAAGGACCAATCAGGCTTCACAAAAGGGAGGCAGACAACTGATTATCAACATAATCCATCACGCTCAGATATCTAGAACGCCTTCTCTGCTCCTATCCTTGGATGCAGAGAAGGCGTTCGATAGAGTCCATTGGAAATATCTTGAAGCAACCCTTGGCAAATTTGGTTTTCAGGGCCCCATTCTGGCAGCCATAATGGCTCTGTATTCCTCCCCATTAGCACAGGTCTATACGTCGGAGATGCTGTCTAAGCCATTCTCCATCACTAATGGCACCCGACAAGGTTGTCTGATCTCACCAATCATTTTTAACCTAATTATGGAACCCTTAGCAGAACATGTCAGATACCACTCTAAAATATCAGGCTTCACCATTGGTACCACAGAACACAAAATAAATTTATTTGCAGACGACATGATAATGATGATCACAAACCCTCATTCTTCCCTGTCTTCGGTCCAATCACTACTGAAAAGGTTTAGTATTTTATCTTACTACAAAGTTAAAGAACATAAATCCTACATTCGCGACCTGGGCATTTATGCAACCACTAGTAATCTACTCCAGACCCAATATCCTTACCCATGGGCGGAGGATAGTATTCCCTACCTCGGCATTAATCTGACCAAATCCACTAGAGGTCTTTTCGCACACAACTACACAGACGCCAAACAGATGATGCTTACTGAAACCACAAAACTCTCCAAACATGAATTCTCATGGTCAGGCCACCTGGCAGCCTTTAAAATGATGGTATTGCCTCGGTTTCTCTACATATTTTGCACGCTTTCTATACCACTTTCATCTACCTACCTGAAATCTCTCCAATCCATCCTAAGCCAATTTGTTTGGCAAGGGAAAAAATCTAGATGTAGTCACACGAAACTTATTAAACACAGATCCGCGGGGGGAATGGGATACATAGACATCAAAGACTACTACAATGCCACCATTCTATCACAAATGAAAGAATGGATGAATACCTCACCCAAAACTCTCTGGAACGATATAGAAAATTACAAGACACCGGGCACAAACCTTGCCAACTGGTTATTTAGTACATCTACACATATTCCTCACATTTTCCACTACTCACCCACTGTCCGAGCCTCACTTAAAGTGTGGCGTACACTACACAATACCAAATGGTCACATGTACTGACGAAACCAATACACATTCCTTTAAACACCTTAAAGCTTCTTACTCCTGACTTAACACTCCCATCCTGGATTACTGACCTCTTAACATACACACAAGAACTTTGCGATCTAACAACCTGTAAATCCTTCTCACAAATCGGCAAAGACCTCAATGCACCCTCACCAGACTTCCTCACCTACTTCAGATTACAAAACTGCTTGAAGGCACACACATCTCTAGAAGGAAAACTACCCTTGAAACTATGGAACTACTTCTTTACAGAACATTCTAACACTAAAGGGACTTCCCTCATATACTCATTCCTACAGGAAAAAAACATGTTCAGCAAAACCCAACCTCTTCTTGACTGGGAAACTGACCTACAGACACAATTCACAGATGCCCAATGGCAACAGGCAATCACATCTATTTACAAAGCAAAAACTTGCACCTCCCTTTGGGAAATCACCCAAAAAACGCTAATGAGATGGTACCTAACTCCATCCAGACTGGCCAAATTCCACAAACACGCCTCACACGACTGCTGGAGAAACTGTGGCCATATGGGCACCCTCCTCCACATTCTTTGGTCTTGCCCAAATGTAACCCAGCTTTGGAAAAATGTGGAATCCATACTCCAAGACATACTCCATAGCTCGGTTACAATTACTCCACACTTAGCCATTCTTAATCTGACAATAGAAGATTTTCCCATACACCAAAGAACAGTGATTACACACGTCCTCCTAGCTACCAAACTCTTGATCACTAGAAACTGGAAATCTGACAACATTCCCTCCCTTGCGGAAGTTACTAACTTAGTACAAACCCATTTCACTTATGAAACCCTTTTGTCACGCAGCAAACAATCCCATACAAAGACACTAACTCGCTGGAACCCATGGGTCCTTTGGTACTCAAAAAAGAATTAACGATTGAAGTAAGGTTTAACATTTGAATGCCCTGTCTCTCTACTCGCCTTCCACTTGAAGCTCTCCTTCCCCTCCCTTCCTTTATCCCTCCTTTCCCCTCCTTCCTCTTGCACCCCTCCCCTCCTTACCCCACCCCTCCTCCTATTATTCCAGGTCAACTGTTCTACCCTACATTTATAATCACTTTGTTAACGATTTTTTCTTTCTCACGTTATTCATAAAATCGCTATTCAGACTATATTTACAATATCTAATCTGTAAACTTACATTTACATGTTCATGTTCCTGTTCCTTACTATGACTTCATAACCTGTAATATGTAAAACTCAATAAAAATTTATTGGAAAAAAATAAAAATAAAAAAATAACACAAGATGAATATAATGAATATAGGTGAGTCTTCCTCTGTGTGAATAAACGGCCTTCACCAGCTGCATTACACACCCTATGTGCTCTGTAAGTGGATGTCCGCTTACCAGAAGATATTGACCTTTTTAATTAAAAAGAGGTCAATTATAGCTTTTAGCAAGAAATGGCTTGCTACCATGATGTGGATAGGCCTTGTGGGTAACCTCTTCCTCTCCCCCAGTAGAACGTCAGGCAATATATAGAAGGATACAAGAAAGTCCAAAATAGTGTAATCCCATTTATTAAAATGATTAAAAACAAGAAAGCCAAATGGCTGCTTACATTAGGAAGTGCCCTCGCCCGGCACTGAGGCTATACCGCTCATCTAATATGAAAGCTCCGCTCTGTGTGTGGAAACTGGCGTGCGCTTCACCATCAGCTGCCGACAACCACAGGGACCGGAAAGAGGTGAAGATTGTGTAACCAGGCACGCTTCGATGTACGTTTCGATTCCTGTCCTTATTTTGATACAGCGGAAGATTAATGCATATTCATGTGCACCATTTTTAATTGCATGTGGACTTTATTTTAGTATTTTTTTTTAGCATTAGAATTTTCTTATTGTTTTTCACAAAAATAATATTGTGCTATTTTTGCAGAGATTGGATGGTAGTCATTCTCTTGTAATATGCAAGTTTGATACATATATTTTTATTTTATATTTTTTTGTGTATGGTACACTGCAGTGTTCACATTCAGTTTGTTTGAGCATAAATATCTAGATGCTATTTAGCCCACTGTATATATAGTTGCAGCGCTCCCCACCACATATACTCTTCCACTTGCACTAGAATTCCTATCTAGTTCGGGGGTTAGCAGCTCACAATTTATTTAGGTACACATATCCAAAAAATTTTTTTGCGCGAGGTTACACTTATTTTTAATACTATACGGCCTGCCCTATATACTCTGCAGAAAATTGGGCCTTAGGTGTTGGTGATACCAGAACACTGTAAGCCCTCACAGTTACTCTTGTTGGGCTCAGGAACGGGCCCTGCTGTTAAATATTATAATAATATTAAATATTATATCAAAAATTGTAATTACATGCCCCTGTTAAATAGGGGCAGAGAAATTGAGCTTTGGGCGGTGGTGGTGGTGATGCTACAACACTGTAAGCCCTCACAGATACTCTTGTTGGGTGCAGGAGCTGGTGGAACCTGCTGCTTTGGCAGCTGCGTTGGAAACTACTCTGAGCCTGGGTGACAGAGGATAAGGAGGATGAGGACGGCTTTGTTATCCACTCCACCAACTTTTCTGCATGTTCTGGCTCAATAACACGGCCATCAGCAGAAAAAAAGGACAAGGGTGCCCCAAGGCCACCTGCAGAGGATGCACCATGTCCACGACCACCACTGTTGACTGTAGACACAGAGGCTACTTGCCGTTTTTTAGTGGCCTGTGAGCGTCTGCCTCTCCTTGGTGGCCTTCCAGACATGATGTATTTTTTGTTTTGCAACACCACACTACACTGTATTGTATACTGTGTACACCACCAGAAGTGTAGTAGAAACTGTACACACTGTATTAGATACTGTGTACACTGCCTGCACTTTATTAGCAACAGTACTACGGCTGCACTGTATTGTGTACTGTGTACACCACCAAAAGTGTAGTAGAAACTTTACACACTGTATTAGATACTGTGTACACAACCAGAAAAGTAGTAGAAACTGTACTACGGCTGCACTGTATTGTATACTATGTACACCAGCAGATGTGTAGTAGAAACTGCACACATTGTATTAGATATTGTGTACACCGCCTGCATTGTATTGTATATTGTGTACACCATCAGAAGTGTAGTAGAAACTGTACACACTGTATTAGATACTGTGTACACCGCTTGAAGTGTATTAGAAACAGTACACCACAGAATGCATTGTAGATATAGGCTACACTGGATGCAGTGTATATATATATATATATATATATATATATATATATATATATATATATATATATATATATATATATATATATATGTATATATATATATATATGTATATATATATATATATATATATTAATACACTGCCTGAAGTGTATTAGAAACAGTACACCATGGAATGCACTGTAGACATAAGCTACACTGGTGGAAGCCAGTATATTATATATACACAGTATATATAAAATATATATGCGCTAATTTATAAGAATATTCACAGTGCAAAAATACACATGCCAAAAATTTAAAGGCATAAAGTCCACCCTTACAAAAACAAGTGTATAAAAATAAATAAAAAAATTGGATGAAATTACTCATAAAGTGAAAAATATACGATTCAGTTCATAAAAGGTGCAAAAAAATGTGCATAAAAAGATGTGCATGAAAAAGGTCCAACTGACAAACCCTTATACAAAAGGGAACTGAGTGAACCAAATATGTGAAAAATTCTGTGCTCTTCAAGGGACATTGGGTGAACCAAATATGAGGGAATTTCAGTGCTCTTCAAAACATCGAGCTCACCCCTATTTATAATACACATCAGGTGGTGTACACAATATATAATACAGGGTGTACAGTTTCTAATACACTTCAGGAGATGTACACAGTATATAATACACTGCAGCCGTTGTACAGTTTATAATACAGTGCAGTCGGTGTACACAGTATATAATACAGTAGTGTGAACAGTTTCTAATACACTTCAGGTGGTGTACACAGTATATAATACAGTGCAGACATTGTACAGTTTCTAATAGAGTGCAGGCTGTGTACACAGTATCTAATACAGTGTGTACAGTTTCTAATACACTTCAGGCGGTAAATATATATATATATATATATATATACAGTGGGGCAAAAAAGTATTTAGTCAGCCACTAATTGTTCAAGTTCTCCCACTTAAAAAAATTAGAGAGGCCTGTAATTGTCATCATAGGTATACCTCAACTATGAGACACAAAATGTGGAAACAAATCCAGACAATCACATTGTCTGATTTTTGAAAGAACTTATTTGAAAATTATGGTGGAAAATAAGTATTTTGTCACCTACAAACAAGCAAGATTTCTGGCTCTCACAGACCTGTATCTTCTTAAGAGGCTCCTCTGTCCTCCACTAATTACCTGTATTAATGACACCTGTCCACAACCTCAAACAGTCACACTCCAAACACCAATATGGTGAAGCCCAAAGATCTGTCAAAGGACACCAGAAACAAAATTGTAGATCTGCACCAGGCTGGGAAGACTGAATCTGCAATAGGCAAGCAGCTTGGTGTGAAGAAATCAACTGTGGGAGCAATAATTAGAAAATGGAAGACATACAAGACCACTGATAATCTCCCTCGATCTGACCCCGTGGAGATCTCACCCCGTGGAGTCAAAATGATCACAAGAACGGTGAGTAAAAATCTCAGAACCACACGGGGGGACCTAGTGAATGACCTGCAGAGAGCTGGGACCAACGTAACAAAGGCTACCATCAGTAACACACTATGCTGCCAGGGACTCAGATCCTGCAGTGCCAGACGTGTCCCCCTGCTTAAGCCAGTACAGGTCCGGGCCCGTCTGAGGTTTGCTAGAGAGCATTTGGATGATCCAGAAGAGGATTGGGAGAATGTCATATGGTCAGATGAAACCAAAGTAGAACTGTTTAGTAGAAACACAACACGTCATGTTCGGAGGAGAGAGAATGCTGAGTTGCAACCAAAGAACACTATACCTACTGTGAAGCATGGGGGTGGCAACATCATGCTTTGGGGCTGTTTCTCTGCAAAGGGAACAGGATGACTGATCCGTGTACATGAAAGAATGAATGGGGCCATGTATCGTGAGATTTTGAGTGCAAACCTCCTCCCATCAGCAAGGGCATTGAAGATGAAACGTGGCTGGGTCTTTCAACATGACAATGATCCCAAACACACTGCCCAGGCAATGAAGGAGTGGCTTCGTAAGAAGCATTTCAAGGTCCTGGAGTGGCCTAGCCAGTCTCCAGATCTCAACCCCATTGAAAACATTTGGAGTGAGTTAAAAGCCTGTGTTGCTCAGCGACAGCCCCAAAACATCACTGCTCTAGAGGAGATCTGCATGGAGGAATGGGCCAACATACCAGCAACAGTGTGTGACAACCTTGTGAAGAAAACGTTTGACCTCTGTTATTGCCAACAAAGGATATAACAAAGTATTGAGATGAACTTTTGATATTGACCAAATACTTATTTTCCACCATAATTTGCAAATAAATTATTTCAAAAATCAGACAATGTGATTGTCTGGATTTGTTTCCACATTTTGTCTCTCATAGTTGAGGTATACCTATGATGACAATTACAGGCCTCTCTCATCTTTTTAAGTGGGAGAACTTGCACAATTGGTGGCTGACTAAATACTTTTTTGCCCCACTGTATATATATATATATATATATATATATATATATATATATATATATATATATATATATATATATATATATATATATATATATATATATATATATATATATATATATATATAATTATATGTATAAGGCTGACCGCAGGTCAGCTTGTTTTTGTAGGCGGAGTCAGGCTGCATAAAGCCGGCCCGCCTCTGCCCTCTGCCTCCATCCCTTGTGGTCGTAGGCTCTCGTACAGCGTCATTCCCGGGCGACTCTGACATCACTTCCGGGTTCGGAGCAGCTCGTGCGGTGCCTTGCTTCTCAGCTCTGCATCGACAGCGCTGTCCGGTGCCTCTGGGTCGGTAGAGGGGCAGGTAAGGGGAGTCTCGGCTTCCCTATTTAGTCACCCCATTCGGGGTTAGTGTCACTGGTGGGGCATGCGTGGGGAGGGTAGCGGGTGTTGAGAAGTATTAGGTGCTTCTGTAAGGGGTTATCAGACTGCATTTCATATTTCCATGTCAGCATGCATGTACAGTAGGGATGAGCTTCGAGTTCGAGTCGAACTCATGTTCGACTCGAACATTGGCTGTTCGCAAGTTCGCCGAACAGCGAAAAATTTGGGGTGTTCGCGGCAAATTCGAATGCCACGGAACACCCTTTAAAAGTCTATGGGAGAAATCAAAAGTGCAAATTTTAAAGGCTTATATGCAAGTTATTGTCATAAAAAGTGTTTGGGGACCTGGGTCCTGCCCCAGGGGACATGGATCAATGCAAAAAAAAGTTTTAAAAACGGACGTTTTTTCAGGAGCAGTGATTTTAATAATGCTTAAAGTCAAACAATAAAAGTGTAATATCCCTTTAAATTTTGTACCTGGGGGGTGTCTATAGTGTGCCTGTAAAGGGGCGCATGTTTCCTGTGTTTAGAACAGTCTGACAGCAAAATGACATTTTGAAGGAAAAAACACATTTAAAACTACCCGCGGCTATTGCATTGCCGACAATACACATAGAAGTTCATTGATAAAAACGGCATGGGAATTCCCCACAGGGCAACCCCGAACCAAAATTAAAAAAAAAAAAAATGATGTGGGAATCCCCCTAAATTCCATACAAGGCCCTTCAGGTCTGGTATGGATATTAAGGGGAACCCCAGCCAAAATTTAAAACAAAAATGACGTGGGGTTCCCCCTAAATTCCATACCAGACCCTTCAGGTCTGGTATGGATTTTAAGGGGAACCCCACGCCAAAAAAAAAAAAAAAAACGGCATGGGGTCCCCCCAAAAATCCATACCAGACCCTTATCCGAGCACGCAACCTGGCAGGCCGCAGGAAAAGAGGGGGGAACGAGAGTGCGCCCCCCCCTCCTGAACCGTACCAGGCCACATGCCCTCAACATTGGGAGGGTGCTTTGGGGTAGCCCCCCAAAACACCTTGTCCCCATGTTGATGAAGACAAGGGCCTCATCCCCACAACCCTGGCTGGTGGTTGTGGGGGTCTGCGGGCGGGGGGCTTATCGGAATCTGGAAGCCCCCTTTAACAAGGGGACCCCCAGATCCCGGCCCCCCCCTGTGTGAAATGGTAAGGGGGTACTTACCCCTACCATTTCACTAAAAAACTGTCAAAAATGTTAAAAATGACAAGACATTTTTTGACAATTCCTTTATTTAAATGCTTCTTCTATCTTCTATCTCCCTTCATCGTCTGGTTCTTCTGGCTCTTCTGGTTCTTCCTCTGGCGTTCTTGTCCAGCATCTCCTCTGCGGCGTCTTCTATCTTCTTCTCCTCGGGCCGCTCCGCACCCATGGCATGGGGGGGAGGCTCCCGCTCTTCTCTTCATCTTCTTCTTCTTCTTCATCTCTTCTTCCTTCTTCTCTTCTTCTCTTCTTCATTTTCTTCTCCGGGCCAATCCGCAGCCATGCTGGCATGAAGGGAGGCTCCTGCTGTGTGACGGTGTCTCTTCGCCTGAAGGTTCTTAAATAACAGGGGGCGGGGCCACCCGGTGACCCCGCCCCCCTCTGACGCACGGTGACTTGACGGGACTTCCCTGTGACGTCACGGGGAATGCCACAGGGAAGTCCCGTCATGTCCCGTGCGTCAGAGGGGGGCGGGGTCACCGGGTGGCCCCGCCCCCCGTTATTTAAGAACCGTCAGAGGAAGAGACGCCGTCACCCAGCGGGAGCCTCCCACCATGCCAGCATGGCTGCGGAGCGGCCCGGAGAAGAAAATGAAGAAGAGAAGAAGAGAAGAAGGAAGAAGAGATGAAGAAGAAGAAGAAGATGAAGAGAAGAGCGGGAGCCTCCCCCCCATGCCATGGGTGCGGATCGGCCCAAGGAGAAGAATATAGAAGACGCCGCGGAGGAGATGCTGGACGAGAACGCCGGAGGAAGAACCAGAAGAGCCAGAAGAACCAGAAGAAGATGAAGGAAGAAAGAAGAAGCATTTAAATAAAGGAATTGTCAAAAACTGTCTCTTGTAATTTTTAACATTTTTGACAGTTTTTTAGTGAAATGGTAGGGGTAAGTACCCCCTTACCATTTCACACAGGGGGGGCCGGGATCTGGGGGTCCCCTTGTTAAAGGGGGCTTCCAGATTCCGATAAGCCCCCCGCCTGCAGACCCCCACAACCACCAGGGTTGTGGGGATGAGGCCCTTGTCTTCATCAACATGGGGACAAGGTGTTTTGGGGGGCTACCCCAAAGCACCCTCCCAATGTTGAGGGCATGTGGCCTGGTACGGTTCAGGAGGGGGGGCGCACTCTCGTCCCCCCCTCCTTTCCTGCGGCCTGCCAGGTTGCGTGCTCGGATAAGGGTCTGGTATGGATTTTTGGGGGGACCCCACGCCGTTTTTTTTTTTTTTTGGCGCGGAGTTCCCCTTAAAATCCATACCAGACCTGAAGGGTCTGGTATGGAATTTAGGGGGAACCCCACATCATTTTTTTTTTAAATTTTGGCTGGGGTTCCCCTTAATATCCATACCAGACCTGAAGGGCCTTGTATGGAATTTAGGGGGACTCCCACATCATTTTTTTTTTAAAATTTTGGTTCGGGGTTGCCCTGTGGGGAATTCCCATGCCGTTTTTTATCAATGAACTTCTATGTGTATTGTTTTCGGCAATGCAATAGCCGCGGGTAGTTTTAAATGTGTTTTTTCCTTCAAAATGTCATCTTGCTGTCAGACTGTTCTAAACACGGGAAACATGCGCCCCTTTACAGGCATACTATAGACACCCCCCAGGTACGAAATTTAAAGGGATATTACACTTTTATTGTTTGACTTTAAGCATTATTAAAATCACTGCTCCTGAAAAAACGGCCGTTTTTAAAACTTTTTTTGCATTGATTCATGTCCCCTGGGGCAGGACCCGGGTCCCCAAACACTTTTAATGACAATAACTTGCATATAAGCCTTTAAAATTAGCACTTTTGATTATTCATGTTCGTGTCCCATAGACTTTAACGGTGTTCGCGTGTTCAAACAAACTTTTTTCCTGTTCGCATGTTCTGGTGCGAACCGAACAGGGGGGTGTTCGGCTCATCCCTAATGTACAGTATCCGTACTGAGGGCTCAGGAGCAGGCTGGAGGGGGGGCGCTGGAGGATTCAGGGGTAGTTCTACAGGGACCCTCGGCTGCTATTTTTGGTATTCTGGGCATGTTGGGTCTATTATTTCTGGTATTAAGAAGGAAATTACTTTTTAGAATAAAAAAAAAAACCCCTCACGTTCCTGTTTCTCCTTCTATAGTGGTTTTCCACATTGCAGCAAGGTGCTCAGGATTCTGTTTGGGTTTTCCAGGCTGTTCAGGTATGTATTGTAAGTTTAGTTAGTTTTTTCTTCTACTGGTTACTCATCACGTCTATGGGTTTCTACAGATTGAGGTTTGTTTGATTGGCTGGTTCTGTGACAAGTCTCCTTTTCGGTGCTCACGCAGCATATTGTTCCTTAGGCAGGTCACGTTTTCTTATTCATGTTACGTTTATCATGCATGTATGTTTCTTTCATGCAGTTTACGTTTCCTTAATGCAGTTTACGTTTCATTCATGCAATTTACGTTTTATTCATGCAATCTACGTTTTATTCATGCAATCTACGTTTTATTCATGCATTCTGCGTTTTATTCATGCATTCTACGTTTTATTCATCCAATCTACGTTTTGTTCATGCAATCTACGTTTTATTCATGCAAGCTACGTTTTATTCATGCAATCTACGGTTGTCTCATGCAGGGTACGTTTCTCACACAGGGTACGTTTTTCGTGTAACCTATGTTTCACGGACAATCATGCTTTTGACGTTTTTTCGGGTCATTCCTGCTTTGGTGCTACTCAGGTTTTCCTACTATGTGTTAGATTATCATGCGATTACGTTTTTCATGCAAATTCACGTTTCTTGTGACGGGTGTTATCGCGTGGGTTTTTCATATTTTCTCATGCTCACTTTCTCTCATACACTCGTTTTTAATTCGCGCACTCATGATTGTTTTCATTCTTCACGCAGCTTGCGTTTCTCTGACAACTCAAGTTGCTTGCACAAGTCACGTGCTGCTTCCAGTTGCTGGGGGTCCCACGGGTTGTTTTTTTTTGTCACATCTTCATGATTAGTTTGGCATCTCCACTGCAGTCACCTGTCACGTGTTCAGGTTCACGCGGATTGAGTTGATCGTTTCTAATTGGCTTGTTCAGTGGCAAGTCTCCTCGTCCGTATCACATACGTACACCTCAATTTTCATCTTGCTTGTTACATGTTACTATTTTTATCACTAGCCTGACACGTTTTCAGGCCTGAATTTACGTTTTTAATTTGGCATGACCGGCATACTCTGTCCTGTTTTAGGTTGTTTGGGGGGGGGGGGGCGGCGGCCATTTTTTCACAGGTAAGTCAGGGGCTCAGTTTGTTTTAGTTCTTTGTTTTCTCAAGTTTTATTTGTTGTTTGCAGGTCATGTCACAAGCAGCGGATATTGGGGATTTCGCTTCCATCTCGCCTTCTTCAGCAAGGGGGTCGGAGCACAGCAGCGTACCCTCCCTCAGAATCTGGACTGTTCCTAGACTGATAGCAGAACTCCAGCGCAGGGGGATTTCATACCCGGCATCGTCCCGGAAAGCCCAGCTTTTTAGGTTGCTGTTCCCTCGTACAGCAGATACAAGTGCGGAGCAAGTTACCCTACGGACTGTGGCTGCTTCCTTGGCTGAAATTCACACTACCCTTAGTTCCCTGGCCACGTCCTGTCAAGAGTAGCGCAATAGGGTGGAGGTTTTGGAGAGTCAGCCGAGTTCAGCTTAGCAGATTCTGGGACCCCCTTGGTACCCGGGCCGGTACCGGTAGGTCCAGGCAATATTTTATGTTCTCCCCCTGTCACCCCAGCTCATTTTATTCTAGCTAATATTAAGAAGGACATCCTAGAGGGGAAGGATGTCAACCTGGCATCCCTATTAATTGCTGCCCATGACATTGCGGACAACAGGTCCTACGCTTGTGGGGATGTTTCGGTGGTAGTGAAGACCAGGGATCACAGGCTTAATCGCAAGTTGTCCATCCCTGAGTTTCTATTGGCCTTTAGTCTCTACAGAGATATAATCTGCTCTGTGACTCCACTTAGGAGGGAGGAGTTGGACCTGTACCTATATACAGTGGTCGAGATAGGCCACAAGTATGGGGGGTCCAACTTTTATGATTATCACCAGTCTTTTTCCGCTAAAGCTGCGGCCCGTTTTGCTCAATTTCAGGTGGTGACGGTTTGGAGCAACATAGATACCGAGTTATTTTGCCGGCATTTCGCCGGGCTCAGGTCTCCGGTATGTGCGACTTGTCAGTCATCAACGCACACGGCATACTGGTGCCCCAATTCTGAGGTTTCTGCGCTACCTAGTACGTCCAGGGGGTCAGGTATGATGCTTCCTTCCCCAGGCCATCCGGCTCCATTGGATAAGTTAGGCCGTCCGATTCATTTTCTGGGGAAATACCAGATTTGCAATAACTACAACTTTACAGTCAATGCCGATTGCTGCATATCTGTACCGGGTGTTACAGGGCTCACCCTAAGTCAGCCTGTTCACTTAAGCAGAATAAAACGTCATGACTAAGCTGTATCAACGTACCTTTTTTGCAGGAGTGTTTAGCTGCCCACCCGTCACCTTCATGGAGCATTTTTTTGGCTAAGGGTTTCACTGAGGGTTTCCACACAGGGTTTGTCTCCTTACCATCAGATAGTTTTGAGTGTGAGAACCTTAGGTCATCTTCTATAGATACTGAAGCAGTAGATTTGTTACTACAGTCAGAACTTGAAAAAGGGTTTGTCATCGGGCCATTCACTTCGCCACCCTTTCGGGTATGGAGGGTCAACCCACTGGGGCTTGTTAGAGGGAAATTTTCGAATAAACCACGTTTAATCTATGACTTGTCTGCCCCTCATTGTTCACATGTTGCTAGCCTCAACTCTTTGATCCCTTCGGAAGAATTTTCTCTCAAATATGCTTCGGTGGATCAAGCGATTCAGTCTATCATTGAGGTGGGCTCAGGCGCTTGGTTGTCCAAAGCGGATGTTGCGGATGCTTTTAAGCTTCTGCCTATTCTACCGTCTCTTTGGCAGTGGCATGGTATCAAATGGAAAGGTGTTTACTATTTCGCCACCAAGCTTATGTTTGGGTCTAAAAGTAGACCTTGGTTGTTCAACTCTTTTGCTCAGGCTCTTAGCTGGATCCTCACGTCCAGGGAGAATTGTCACAAGGTGATCCATTATTTAGACAATTTTCTCCTCGTTGAAGGTGGTGATCAGGTCCCTTCCGACCTTCGGAAACTTACTTCACTTTTCTCTGCACTTAACATCCCGCTTGCAGTCAAAAAGATGGAGGGTCCAGTTACCAGACTTACGTTCCTGGGTATCGCGCTTGATACGCAATCCATGCAGGCCAGTCTTCCCACAGACAAGCTTGTGAGAATCAGAGATCACATTCATGCGTTTACTGTCTCCCGAGTCTGTACCAGGGTTGAATTACAGTCGCTTCTCGGTATGTTAAATTTTGCTATGAGGATCATTCCCCAGGGGAGAGCTTTTATTTCTAGATTGTTATCATTATTGCCTTCGGCCCCCAACTCTGATGCTCAGGTGTTCCTGGATCCTTCCGCGCTTTCTGACCTTCTGATGTGGGATGAGTTCCTGCAGCATTGGAATGGGGTCGCTATGTTTATCCCGGATGAGTCTAATTCCTCTCCCCAAATTTTCACAGATTCAGCAGCCACCAAGGGCTATGCAGCCATTTTCGGTTCACATTGGATGGCAGGATCTTGGTCGGACGAGGTTTTGGCAATTCCTCGGTTCACTGAGACTTCGGCTTTGTTCAAAGTGTATCCCATAGTGGCAGCTGCTCAGGTGTGGGGGCATTTATAGGCAGGACAGACAGTGTTTTTTTCGACTGATAATCAAGCAATATCTGAGATTATCAATAGTGGCAGATCCAGATCCTTGCTGATCCTGAGATTTGTGCGTAGGCTCATTTGGTTATCCCTTCATTTCAACTTTCACATCCATTGTAGATTTATCTATGGTATAGACAATATAGCTGCCGATGCTTTGTCCCGGTTTAATTTCCCGTTACTTTTTCAGCAGGTCCCGGACGCAAACGCTTGCACCATGCCTTCTTCGCAATTCCAACAATTGGTGATGGATTAGACTCTCATTGGGTTGAAGTGGCTAATTTAATCAACAGTTCTTTATCTCTGAATACCATAAAGGCGTATGCCACAGCTTGGAGGGTCTTCCAGGCCTTCCAGGCAAGATCTCCTAGCTTTGGCAGTTATAATATCCAGTACCACTTGCTTTTACCGCTTTTTGCCACTCTCAACTCAAACTGGCCCATAGTACTATTAGGACGTATCTGGCTGGCATTCAACACTTCATGTTTTTAGAAGACCCTAATAGGCCCTCTATTTTTTCCGCTCACCCGATCAGGTCCATCCTCAAAGGAATCCAGAAGTGTAGCCCCCCTGTCATGCTCAGCAGACTTCTCATAACTGGTCACATTTTCCAGGACATGTCCGATATTCTCTCTAGATCTCCTTTTGGGTGGTTACCGAGCTTGGTGCTTAAGGCAGCGATTTATCTGGCCTTTTTCGGTTTTTTGAGGCCAGGGGAATTTGCGCATTCTGGTACAGGGTCTCACCTACTTCTGGCCAATCAGTTGGTCAGGCACCCAGGCTATTTTTGTTTACATTTACATGCGTGCAAGACACAGCAAACAGGAGGCGGTACGGACATTAGGTACTTTGAGACCGGGAAGGCATGGTGCCCGGTGTCAGTGTTAGACCAGCTAGTCAGGGCTATGGCTGATAAACCTAGAGATGCGCCATTGTTCCCTTCCCTTGTGCTCCCCTCTCTGTAGCTCAATTCACTCTACATTGTCGCATCCTTTTGGCTAATCTGGGTCTGGACCCTAAGGCGTACTCTGGTCATTCTTTTAGGATAGGAGCGGCTTCTGCAGCTTCATGCCAAGGGGTCCCTGCTTATATCATTAAGAAATTAGGCAGGTGGAGGTCAGCTTGTTTTTCTAGGTATATTCCAGATCCTTTTTTGGAGATGTCGCAGGCATTTGTCAATTTGGCTGATTGAATGTGATTCAGTGTATAATAAACTTTTTGTTAAGCTTTCATCCTACTGTATTATTTTTTCCCCCTTTTAGGCATACTGACCACGTGACCCCGGCACACCTCAGGTCAATGTTCTTTGTTGTCTCTTTGTTTTCCCTTCACTATCACAGGTTGACTCCCAGTATAAGTATAAGGCTGACCGCAGGTCAGCCTGTTTTTGAAGGGGGAGTCAGGCTGCATAAAGCCGGCCCGCCTCTGCCTCCATCCCTTGTGGTCGTAGGCTCTCGTACCCCACCCACCCATTCACTTTTTTCTTTACTTTTCATTCATTTTTCATTTCATCTGATATTCTTTTCATACTTGGGTATGCCCCCTTTTAGGCATACTGACCACGTGACCCCGGCACACCTCAGGTCAATGTTCTTTGTTGTCTCTTTGTTTTCCCTTCACTATCACAGGTTGACTCCGAGTACAAATATATATATATATATATACTCCGCATTCAGTGTAGCCTAAATATACAGTGCATTCGGTGGTGTACCGTTTCTAATACACATAAGGCAGTGTACACCGTATATAATACAGTGTCGTGCAGTGTTACAAAGAAAATGTCTGGATGGCCACCAAGGAGAGGCAGATGCTCACAGACCACTAAAAGAGGGCAAGCAGCCTCTGTGTCTTCATTCAACAGTAGTGGTCATGGACATGGTGTATCCTCTGCATGTGGTTGTGGGGCACGCTTGTCCCTTTTTTCTGCTGCTGGCCGTGTTATTGAGCCAGAACATGCAGAAGAGTTGGTGGAGTGGATAACAAAGCCGTCCTCATTCTTCCCATCCTCTGTCACCCAGGCTCAGAGTAGTTTGCCTTCCAATGCAGCTGCCAAAGCAGCCTATTCCACCAGCTCCTTGTCCACAGTCACTCCTTTCGTAGCCCCACCATCATGCACAGAGGAATCCCCAGAATTATTCGACCACAGTGTCTGTTACATGCTCCTGGAGGATGCGCAGCGATTTGAAGGCTTCAGTGTTGGTTCCCAGGTTGAGGAAGGGAGTAACGTGAGCCTAGAGAGAGGGAGTGCCACAGTAGGACAAGAAACTGGCAGTCATGTTCCCCAGCTGCAGCATACTGCAGTGACGAGGAGGGAGGTGATAATGAGGTCACTGACTGTACTTGGGTGCCTGAGAGAAGAGAGGAGGAAAGTGAGGAGGAGGAAAAGGAGGAGGCACAACTCCAATAAGGCAGGATGTCCTCCAGGGGGCAGCTTAAGGGCAGCCATCCTATTGCATCACACCACAGAGCTCCGCGGGTGCTGGGTGCTGCTGACTCCCCGCTGAATTTTAAGAGTTCCTTGGTGTGGGCCTTTTTCGACACGTGTGTAGCAGATAGCACCGTTACTGTTTGCAACTTATGTCTAAAGCGGATCAAGCGTGGCTAGAACAGCAGTCGCTTGGGCACCACATGCTTGACCAGAAATATGACAACCCGCCATGCAATCATATCATGGTATGCACTGGCCTTGTAAGAACTGGAAGCCCTGCCATGTCTTGTCACACTGTGACAGTTTTTCCACCTCTTCCAGCACTTGCGTCCTCTGCTTGGTTAACATTGTTACTCCTTTTGCCACATCAGCTCCTTTGATGGCAGCTTTCTTCTTCGAAATAGTCGAGATTGTCAACTTCGCCAGCTTGTACTCCGAGGCCAGATCAGTCACAAGAATACCACAGGTTATTTTCTTGACAACCTTATTGTTACAATTCCTGCTCTGAACAGTTGTCTCCTTCATTACCGCCCTGCACTTTTTTTACCACCATGCTTGTTCTGCACATTCTTGTCACCTGCATTTCCGCTCTGCACATTCTTGTCACCTGCATTTCTGCTCTGCACATTCTTGTCACCTTCATTACTGCTCTGCACATTCTTCTTACCACCATGCTTGCTCTGAATTTTCTTTGGAGCTATACTGGATCTCTGTTTCTATCCATCTCCCCTTTCTATGTTACACTTGAATGTATAGATGCAGGAGTGAGGAGATCACAGTATAATCTTAACCAGTAGTGGAATAGTGTGAAGAACAGAGAAGTCAGATTGAGGGAGCACAAAGCTTGTTTTGACCAGCATATTTACATATAAGGTCAACTTCATGCAGTGAGTTACCTTGTTTATGTGGGGAGAGCAGTGACGAACACATGAATAAGCTATAACAGAGTGAAAATTACACATCTACTCCTGATTCTCTGTGTAAATATGTATTAAAGGAAACCAGAACTTAAAAATGGAGTAAAGCTCCCAAAACGTTCAATATTGGTCTCATTCTAAAAACTTGAAATTCCACATGTGATGAGGAGTTCATATATATTTAAAAAAAAGAAATGAACAACACCTGAAAACAGAATAGAATTTGTAAGGGTCCATTCAAACCTTACATGTTGGACTCTGTTACTCAACTCAATGCATTAATATTCTCAAATCCATTTTTTCCCCAAAAGGCTAAATTCCCACCCACATTCTTTTTGTGGAAATGAAACATGCAACATAGAAATACGGTGCAATGCAGTGCTTTGCATGACAACACATCCTATTACAATGCAATGAATGTTA
The DNA here is from genome assembly GCA_037952835.1 of Lithobates septentrionalis. NCBI lineage: Eukaryota > Metazoa > Chordata > Amphibia > Anura > Ranidae > Lithobates > Lithobates septentrionalis. The sequence continues at coordinate 30,769 of JBBDGP010001411.1, read as the reverse complement.
AGATAATGGATGTTCCTGCTATGAACATTTCATATCAATGCAATGTGTTAACAAATGCACATCAACACAATGCAATCCGTTAAAAAATGATGTTTATCCACGTTGATTCAAGTGCATTTAATGTGCCTGAGCACAAGTTAAATGCAACAGATATGGTGTGAATCCAACCTAAAAGAAAAGTTTCCTAAGCAAGAGAAAAGCTCAAGAAAATATGACCTAACAAAATAGTTTTGAAATAAAAGGTATCTGCTAACTGCTTATCCAGACTTAAAGCTGATAGTTTTTTTTTTATCTTTTAATTAGAACTGAATTTTAAATGAATGTGCCTGTCACTAAAACGTATAAAATCCTCTTCACTTGTCCAATTAGTATTCAAATGGAAAGTTGTTACATTTGGTGTTGTGTCCAAAATGTCTAATAAGGTATTATTTGATTCCTTTAGTCTATCTTTATTTCTTTAGTCTAGTTTATTATTTAGTGGACTTTGTATGATACTAGATTTGTCTCTTATTTAAAAATTAGTCAAAAAATTATAAATCACCATAATATAGTGAGTCCTTGAAAATAACTCACCAATAGGGACTAGGCACATGGAATGTTTTGATAAAGATATGGACTTTAAAGGCACACGCTTAGACTTTATGTAAAAAATTGTTTATATTTTAATCGGATAAAGTTAAAAACAATGTGTGTAAATACAAATTAAAAATGACATGTAAATAAATGACCTCATTGACTCTCCTACCACCTATAATACAAAGAATAGGTCATATATATATATTAGTACAATAGTTGAAATATACAATATCAATGTAAATCCAAAATTGTTTGATGCATGAGGTGGTTGAGCCGTGATGAAAAGTCGTTCATGGGGATCACTCGAAATGTTACGAGCGTTGGTGCGCTTCTTCAGAAGCTTGTGTATCTAGTATATGTATATAAAAAATGTATAAACAGATTATATCATACAGATAAAACATAAACATATGTAAACAGCAAACTTGCCAATTTGGTAAGGCCCAACAAAGCAAGTAGCCCAGAACAAGTGACAATCAAGGGGACAAGAAGCAAAACCTGACTGTGGGGACATATATATTAATACTATGTACTAGAATAGCAGTCTGCATAGGTATATATAGCTAATATATGTTAAAGGAACTAGATACTTACAAAGATAGGAAGGTTTAGAGTAACGAGGTATAGAGATTGGTAACGTACTGAGGGTCAAATAATTGTCCCAAAGATTCGATCATAAGTAATAGTAAATCTATAAAGAAAAGTATACATAATAACAGCATATGTACGCATACATGCCCATACATTAATATATGCTACTACATCACCAGTGTCTCTAACCTAGGTTATTATAAAAGTACCGTATATCTATCAATGTACCAATAAGGCTATTTAGATTTTTTTTGTTTAATTAGTTTTTATTGAAAAACAAAATGCACAAAGCAGAAAGGTTTTAACAAGACAACAAGTGGGCCTCGTAATGACATAACAGTCAGTTGACGATAGGTGCCAGAAGTATACATTCATTTGCATATTCTAAACTCTATCTGCGACATGCGAGGCCCAGGGTCGCTCAGTTCCTATCAGCTTGTCAAAAAAAGTGACATTATCAATTAACACAAAGCATAGTCGCGAGTAGTCTCTCTGTAATGGCCCTTCATAAAACATAAAACATTGAGAGAACCAGATTGTAAAGAAAAGAAGAAAAGAATAGAGAGAAAAAACAATAAGAAGAAGGGGGGGAGGGTGTCTGCCTCGGTCCAATCCCTCTTATACAATATACTCAACAAACAACACATCACTTAGGTTGAGACATAATTTCCGCATAGGCGGGTATATATTTGAAGGCAAACCAGCAGGACCATATTTTCTTTGCTAGTTCAGTCTTATTTCTAAGGGAGTGAGTGAGATCCTCCATATAGTATGTATGGTTTACCTCCATTAGCAATTGGCGTAACGTAGGTATGATCGGTCGTTTCCAGTATCGGGGGAATGAGTGCTTTTGCTGCAATAAGCAGGTGTGGTGTTATAGATTTCTTATATGTTCCCACTGGTTTGCCTGTACAATGAAGTAGTATCACCCATGGATCGTTGGGGATCTCAAAACCTTGGATCACTTTGGCCCAGTGTAGAATAGTCAGCCAATATGGGCGGATAACCGGGCAATACCACCAGACGTGAGCATGTATTGCTCGTTCACCGCATCCCCGTCAACACAGAGGCGATGCTAGTGGGAAGGTTTTGTGAAGTACCACTGGGGTGTAGTGCCACCTCGTCAACAATTTGTAATTCACCTCTGTTATTTTGGAAGCCATAGAGGAGGTGTGCGTCATTAGGAGAATAATAGATCTTTCGGCTTCCGAGAGCTCTTTGTGGAGATCTTTCTCCCAGTTGCTTAGGAAAGTAAGGGATAGGCTTCTCAACTGGATGATCCTCAGTGAAAGCAGATTCTATAAGTGTCAAGTCTGAGATGGTCCATAGAGGTTTTGGGAAAGAGTGAACAAAAGCTGCCAACTGGCGGTACCTCCATTGGTCCATGGGTGTCGCCGTAGAGCTAAGCATTAGTGTGGACAGGGGCACAATGCCCGACGGGATAGTAACTTAATATAATAGGGCCATAGCCCCAAGTCTCCAAGCATGGATATTGGGGTCTATGTTCCCAGGGGGAAAGTAGTTATGGCCAGTCAATGGCAGGAGAGGAGAGTTATATGCCCAGTTATGCGCCTTACACAGTGAGTCCCATACCTTGAGGGTGAAGCGTGTAAACGGTAAGGTGGTTGAGGACAAAGTCCTGTGTTTCCTAGGGATCCAAATTTTCCGGAAAAGGTCTGATCCACTGAGCTCTGTTTCCAGGCTCACCCATAGCTTAGAGTCTTTGTGATATTTCCAATCAGAGATTCTATTCAACACTATTGCTAATAAATATCTCTTAAGGTCTGGTAGGGCTAAGCCCCCTTCCCTTTTGGGTCTAGTGAGGACGGTCCTAGCAAGTCTGGGTCATTTTCTGTTCCATACATATTTGCTAATCATTGATCTTATCAGCGTAAAGAAACCTGCGGGGATTCTATACGGAATCATCTGGAACAAAAACAGCAGCCTGGGCAGTACATTCATAGGTCTCAGGTCGGAGGGCACCACCAGGAGAGATCGTGTTGGTGTAGCAGGTAAAGTGGGGTAGCAAGACATCTGCAAATGAGCGGTAATACGCTACCGTAAAGCCATCAGGACTCAGCGCCTTGCCATTGGCCATAGCTTTCAGTGCAATGTGCATCTCTGAGGTGGTGAACTCCCCCTCCAGAGTGGCTAGGATGTCAGACGGAGTCTAGGCAAGTTGGCCTGTGCCAGATAGTCCCGGATAAGCGTAATCCTAGTGTCCTGGTCCACTATAGTGTGTTGGACGCCATATAGATGCTGATAGAATGATCACAATTCTTTAGCTATAGCCGGTGTTTCATGCTCTAGAGCAGCGGACAAGGTCTTGATTTTAGCTATGAAGGAAGCATTTCTTTTTCTGTTGCAATGAGCGAGCCAATAGCCGACCTGGCTTTTTTCCCCACTCATGGAAACGTTGGGCCACTATGCGAGATTGCTGCTTCTTCTCCACATGAAAGAGGGCTTTCAATTCTTCCCTCTTCAAGGTCAGAGTGTGAAATACTGCCTGGGACTGCCTAGCTTTATGTTGTTGCTCGAGGACACCAATGTCGCAAATTAGTTCAGATTGTTGGCGTGTCCGTTCCCTCTTTTTCCTAGAGTGTAGTTCTATGAATTTACGGCAAATATGAGCCTTGTGTGCCTCCCAGAGTACACCTAGTGAAATGTCGGAATGTGTATTTTCCCTAAAGTAAAGGGACAGGTCCTCCCCTATCATTTTTTATCAATTTCCCCAGTTATGAGAGCCTCATTGAGCTTCCAATTTGTGGTCCTATAGGGCAAAGATGAGATTTTTAGTTTGAGCATGATCGGGGCATGATCGGATATGGGGGAGGTCTCAATGTCAGCGCCAATGGGAAGTGAGAGGTGATGGTGGTCTATGAAGAAAAAAATCAATTCTAGAGTAGGTATGGTGCACATGGGAATAATGGGTGTAATCTCTCGTCCGCGGGTGCATAATCCTCCACACATCTATCAGTTGAGCGTCATGCAAACATTTGCGTATGAACAGCAAAAGTTTATGTGAGATACTGGGCGTGTCGAGGGGGGGCTCCAGTGGAGTATTAATGTCCCTGGCGAGGAGAATGTATCCGCGGATGGAGTCCCGTAGTTTCCTGAGAGTGGCCACTATGAAGCCTGCTTGGTCATGGTTGGGGGCATATAAAGTTGCTAGAGTTCATGGCATACCACCCAGGCTGCCTCTTAAGAACAGAAAACGCCCAGTTGGATCACTTAACATAGATTCCATCATAAACGAGGTACCCCTGCAGAACCCAATGGCCACACCTTTTGCTTTATGCACATCTGATAATCTATAATACCACGTGGGGTACTGTGGGGAAAAAAGTTTTACTGAAGTAGTGTGTGTGAGGTGGGTCTCCTGCAGAAAAACAATGTCCCCCCGCAGATGACCCAGCTCTCTATACAAGTTGTGTCTCTTACCTGGGGCGTGAAGACCCCTCACATTAAGAGATAATAAGTTCACCATAGCCATGGGGACCAGCAGGGGAGACCTACGTACACTATTTTTCAGGACGGTTGGACCTGAGGCAGGGTATGGGAAGGGAGGATGGAAAGGAGGGAAGGGGGAGGTAGAGGAGAGAGAAGAGCAGAGAGAGTGTGGAAAAAAGAAAAACAGTTACCATCTTGCAGCGAAAAAGTCACAGACCACATTAGGGCATGGTCAGCATGTGCACGCAAAAGTCTGCGGTGCATAGAAAGGGCACTCATGAGGCCTGACACCCACATGCCCACTGCCCAAAGAGGGGCAGGAACATGGGAGCATGAGGCCACATGGCGCCCCATGGTGGGGGGGCATCAGACCGCGGTCACCAAAATCAGTGTGAGCATTGTCTTGATGCTCCGGTGTCGACACCATATAATCAAGATTATACACTTATCAGGTGGCACTTAACTTAGAACTTCAAACTTAAAACATAAAACATAAAACACGGGGCATTTCCATCCACCATTTAGCAAGTAATAGCATCAACTCAAACAGTCAGAGTAAGGCATAAATACCAATCTATAGAATTGAGGGGTATAACAGTACACCAAGTGTAGTCATATACTTGCGGTCAAAAGATATCAGGCAGTTCCAAACGGAGAAACTGAGATGCCTAGGCCATCAAGCCCGGTTATAAACCCAACTGGGGTGATGTGCCAGAAGCAGAGGAGCGGTGCTTGTGATCAACTTTTTGCTATCTCGGTTCGGAGTTGCTGGGGGGGCAGAATGGTGTCCTGCCAACCAGGGAGTTCCGGTGGGGAGATGTTAACATCCATGCAAAATTTCTCCAGGTCTTCTGGGTAGGGATGAGCCGAACACTCCCCGGTTCGGTTCGCACCACAACCTGCGAAAGGACCAAAAATTCGCACGAACTTTAGAACCCCATTGAAGTCTATGGGACTCGAATGTTCGAAATCAAAAGTGCTAAATGTAAAGGCTAATTTGCATGGTATTGTCCTAAAAAGGGTTTGGGGACCCAGGTCCTGCCCCAGGGGACATGTATCAATGCAAAAAAAAGTTTTAAAAACAGCCATTTTTTCGGGAGCAGTGATTTTATTGATGCTTAAAGTGAAAAAAAGTGAAATATTCCTTTAAAAATCGTACCTGGGGGATGTCTATAGTATGCTTGTAAAGTGGCGCGTGTTTCCTGTGTTTAAAACAGTCCCTGCACGAAATGAAATTTTTAAAGAGGTAAAAGTAATTTAAAACTGCTTGCGGCTTTAATGTAATGTCGGGTCCTGGCAATATGGATGAAAATCAGTGAGACAAACGGCATGGGTACCCCCCAGTCCATTACCAGGCTCTTTGGATCTTGTATGGATATTAAGGGGAATCCCGCACCCAAATTAAAAAAAGGAAAGGCGTGGGGCCCCCAGGCCCTATATACTCTGAACAGCAGTATACAGTCGATGCAAACAAGACAGGGACTGTAGGTTTGTTGTTAAGTAGAATCTGTTTGTAATTTTGAACTGGTACATTTTTAAAGTGTAGCTCCAGCCAAAAAATCTATTTTTAAGCTTTTTGGAAAACATAGGGAAGGGTTATCACCCCTGTGACATTTGTTTTGTTGTCTGTGCGCCTTTCAGAAGATTTCACCTCATTTTCTGTCCCAATGACAAATGTTTTTTATCAATTTGGGGTTTTTAGTGAAACAAGGATTGGTGATAAGGCATCAGTGGAGAGGAGACACATTTTTCCTATATTAACTCTTACAGGAGAGAATTTCCATTCCTAGGGGTAGATTTTATCTCACTTCCTGTTGTCTCCTTCCATTTGCAAGTAGGAGTGGTTTGTAAGTTGGATGTTTGAAAGTAGGGGCGTGCCCTATATACTCTGCAGAAACTGCGGCCCTAGGTGTTGGTGTTGCCACAACACTGTAAGCCCTCACAGTTAGGTGGGCACAGGAATGGGCTCTGCTGTGAAATATTAGATCAAGAATTGTAATTACATGCCCCTGTTGAACATTGGTGCCTTTGGTGGTGGTGAGGGTGGTGCTGGTGCCACAACACTGTAAGTCCTCACAGTTACTCTTGGTGGGCACAAAAATGGGTCCTGCTGTGAAATATTAGATCACGAATTGTAATTACATGCACATTTTGAACAGGGGCAGAAAAATTACGCCTTTGGTGGTGGTGGTGGTGGTGTTGCCACAGCACTGTAAGTCCTCACAGTTACTCTTGGTGGGAGCTGGAACGGCCTTGCTGTTAAATATTAAATCAAGAATTGTAATTACATGCACCTGTTGAACAGGGGCAGAAAAATTGGGCCTTTGGTGGTGGTGGTGCTGGTGCCACAACACTGTAAGTTCTTACAGTTACTCTTGGTGGGCGCAGAAACGGGCCCTGCTGTGAAATATTAGATCAAGAATTGTAATTACATGCACCTGTTGAACAGGGGCATAAAAATTGGGTCTTTGGTGGTGATGGTGGTGGTGGTGGTGGTGTTGCTACAACGCTGTAAGTCCTCACAGTTACTCTTGGTGGGAGCTGGAATGGGCCCTGCTGTGAAATATTAGATCAAGAATTGTAATTACATGCACCTGTTGAACAGGGGCAGAAAAACTGGGCCTTTGGTGGTGGTGGTGGTGGTGCTGGTGCCACAACACTGTAAGTCCTTACAGTTACTCTTGGTGGGCGCAGAAACGGGCCCTGCTGTGAAATATTAGATCAAGAATTGTAATTACATGTCCCTGTTGAAAAGGGGCAGAAAAATTGGGCCTTAGGCACTGGTGCCACAACACTGCAACCCCTCACAGATTCTCTAGTTGGAGCGCAGGAATGAGCCCTCCTGTAAAATATTGCATCAAAAATTGTAAATACACGTCCCTGTTAAACAGGGGCTGAAAAATTGGGCCTTAGGCACTGGTGCTGGTGCCACAACACTGCAACCCCTCACAAATACTCTAGTTGAGCGCAGCAACAAACCCTCCTTGCAAAATATTTCATCAAAAATTGCAATTACACGCCCCTGTTAAACAGGGGCTAAAAAATTGAGCCCAGAACCAAAAATATTCTTACAATCTATCAGCATGATCATTGAGAAGGAAGAGGATAGTCACTCAGCATAACAGCATAGTCACTCAGCATCAGCATAGGCAGTCTTGAAGGGATCTGAGATTTCAAAAAAAATTATTCGGTTACATCAGCATCAGGTGCTTGGTAGCTGGTGGTGATCCAAGACTGATTCATTTTTATGAAGGTCAGTCTATCGACCGATTCGGTGGACAGGCACACCCTGTGATCGGTTATGAAGCCTCCAGCAGCACTCAATGTGCGTTCTGACAGAGCGATGTATGCAGGACAGGCCAGTAGTTCAATTGCATACTGTGCAAGCTCTGGCCAGTGATCCATCCTCAAGACCCAGTAACCCAGAGGATTTTCGGTGGGAAAGGTGTCCAAGTCAGATCTTGCCCCTAGGTATTCCAGCACCATGTAAAACAGACGCTGGCGATGGTTGCTGGAACCGATCATACCTTGGGGCTGTGGACTAAAAAATTGTATGAATGCATTGGTCAGATGGCCACCTTCTCCACCGCTCCTTCTTTGACTGACCGAAGCCTTAGCAACACGTTGTCCAGGAACAGGAGTTTGTAACCTCCCGTTCTCTGGGAACGCGTTGCACAGACCTTTCTGGAAGGCCTCCTGAAGATGTTTCATCCTCTGCTCCCTCTGCAACGGCAAAATAAGGTCCGCAATCTTACCCTTGTAACGTGGATCAAGGAGGGTTGCCAGCCAGTATTGATCCCTCTCCTTGATACCACGATTATGAGGATCCTTCCGCAGGCTTTGCAGGATCAGGGAGGCCATGCAGCGTAGGTTTGCTGAGGCATTCGGTCCGGAGTCCTCTGGGTCACTAAGGACGAAATGGTCCGCAGCCACCTCCTCCCAGCCACGTACAAGTCCATGTGTTTCTTGGGACTGATCCCTTAAAGACTGCTGCTGATGCTGAGTGCCAGGCTCCACCTCCATACTGACACAATCTTCCTCCTCCTCCTCGTCCTCTTCCTGTGTGATCGGCGGGCACGCAGGAACACTGTCTGGATAAAGGGGGCCTTGAGAGCTAAGGAAGTCCTCCTCTTCCTGCCTCTGTTCTGCCTCAAGTGCCCTGTCCATTATTCCACGCAGCGTGTGCTCCAACAGGTGGACAAGGGGGACAGTGTCACTGATGCATGCACTGTCACTGCTCACCATCCTCGTGGCCTCCTCAAATGGTGACAGGACAGTGCATGCATCCCTGATCATCGCCCACTGGCGTGGGGAAAAAAAAACAAGCTCCCCTGACCCTGTCCTGGTGCCATAGTTGCACAGGTACTCATTGATGGCCCTCTGCTGCGTGTGCAGCCGCCACAGCATGGCCAACATTGCATTCCACCTGGTGGGCATGTCACAGATTAGGCGATTCTTGGGCAGGTTAAATTCCTTTTGGAGGGCAGCCAGCCGAGCACTGGCATTATATGACCTGCGGAAATGCACACAGACTTTCCTGGCATGCCTCAGGACATCCTGTAAGCCCGGGTACCTGCCCAAGAACTGCTGCATCACCAAGCACATGAACCAAACAGGGCACATGGGTCAGTTGTCCCTGTCGGAGGGCGGAGAGGAGGTTGGTGCCATTGTCGCAAACCACCATACCTGCCTTAACCTGGCGTGGCGTCAACCACCTCTGAACCTGCCCCTGCAGAGCTGACAGAATCCCTGCCCCAGTGTGGCTCCTGTCCCCCAAGCACACCAGCTCAAGCACCGCATGGCATCTTTTGGCCTGTGTGCTTGCGTAGCCCCTTGATAGCCTACGGAGCACCGCTGGTTCCGAAGACAAATCAGCACAGGAAGAGCCAATGGAGGAAGAATAACAGGAGGGGTGGAGGAGAGAGGCGTGGCAGAATCACCACTAGTAGTATTTTAGAGGCAAGGTGGCGGAACAACCTCCAACACTACTGCACCCTGTCCTGCATCCTTCCCAGCTGCCAGAAGAGTCACCCAGTGCGCGGTGAAAGATAGGTAACGTCCCTGTCCATGCCTGCTGGACCATGAGTCACAGGTAATATTCACCTTACCGCTGACCGCCCTGTCCAGCGAGGCCAAGGCATTGCCTTCCACATGCCGGTAGAGAGCTGGAATCGCCTTCCATGAGAAAAAGTGGTGTTTGGGAACCTGCCACTGAGGAACCGCACATTCCACAAACTCACGGAAGGGGGCAGAGTCTACCAACTGAAAAGGCAGCAGTTGAAGTGCTAGCAATTTAGCCAAGCTAGCATTCAACCGCTGGGCATGGGCATGGTTGGGAGTGAACTTCTTTCGGCGGTGCAGCAGCTGGGGTAGGGAAATTTGCCTGGTACAATCTGACGTTTGTGTACCGATAGCAGATTGCCCCCAAGTACTTGGCTGTGACACACCTAATTCTACACCTTCATTCCTCTCAGTGCAGGTCTCAGAGAGGACTGAAAGTATAGTGGGGTTGGAGATCCCAGCTGATGAGGAACAAGGAAAGGTCCTCTTTGTTATTTGGTGTGGGTCTTTTAGGTACGCTTGCCAACGAACTGCATGGCAAGTCAACATATGTCTGGTCAAGCATGTGGTACCAAAGCGGGAGATGTTTTGGCCACGCGAGATACGCTTGAGACATATGTTGCAAATAGCAGCAGTGGGATCTGATGCATTTGTCTCAAAAAAGGCCCACACCAAAGAACTTTTGGGATAATGAGCAGAGACAGCAGCGCCCTGCACATGCGGAGCTCCATGGTGTGATGCAGTTGGTGTACTGCCTTTAAGCTGGCCCCTGGAGGGCATCCTGCCTTGTTGGTGATGTGCCTCCTCCTCCTCTCTCCTATCAGGCAACCACGTGGAGTTAGTGACCTCATCATCCCCTCCCTCCTCATTACTGGAGCAAAGCTGGCAGTATGCTGCAGCTGGGGGAACATGACTGCCAGATTGCTGTCCTTCTTGGGCACCCCCTCTCTCTGGGATCACGTTACTGCCTTCCTCTAGCTGGGTACCATCATCAGAGCCTTCAAAATGCTGGGCATCCTCCTGGAGCATGTACCCAATACTGTGGTCAAACAGTTCGGGGGACTCCTCAGGAGGACATGCTGGGGCTAGGAAAGAAGTCACTGATGCCATTGAGCCGAGGGAAGAGGCCGCGCTGGAAGCTGCTTTGCCAGACAAAGTACCCTGAGCCTGTGTGAGAGAGGATGAGGAGGATGAGGACGGCTTGGTCATCCACTCTACCAAGTCTTCCACATGTTGCGGCTCAACACGGCTAGCTGCCAAAAAAAAATGCCAAGCGTGTCCCACGGTCATGTGCTGATGAGGATTTACCGTCTCCATGACCAGCACTGTTGCCTCTAGACACAGAGCCTGCTTGCCCTCTTTTATTGGCTTGTGACTGTCTACCTCTCCTTGTTGGCCTTCCAGACATACTAATGGCCTGCAGTGAGTTGTAGCTGCAGCTAGCAGAATCAACTGCCTGCCTGTAGTATTATTAGTATGAGAACATCAGCAATTGTCTTCAGGTAGCTTTAGGTGCAAACTGTGCAGAGGATGCACTACACTAACTGTAAATACTGTAGCTGCCTGCCTATGGTATTAATATAGGATCAGAAGAACACCACCAATTTAATTCAGGTAGCTTTAGGTGCACACTGTGCAGAGGACAGAGTACACTAACTGTAAATACTATAGCTGCCTGCCTGTGGTATTAATAGGAGCAGAACAACAGCAATTGTCTCCAGGTAGCTTTAGGTGCACACTGCGCAGAGGACGCAGTACACTAACTGTAAATAATGTAGCTGCCTGCCTGTGGTATTAATAGGAGCAGAACAACAGCAATTTTCTTCAGGTAGCTTTAGGTGCACACTGCGCAGAGGACGCAGTACACTAACTGTAAATACTGTAGCTGCCTGCCTGTGGTATTAATAGGAGCAGAACAACAGAAATTGTCTCCAGGTAGCTTTAGGTGCACACTGTGCAGAGGATACACTACACTAACTGTAAATACTGTAACTGCCTGCCTGTGGTATTAATATGGGATCAGAAGAACACCACCAATTTAATTCAGGTAGCTTTAGGTGCACACTGTGGAGAGGATGCACTACACTAACTATAAATGCTGTAGCTGCCTGCCTGTGGTATTAATAGGATCAGAAGAACACCACTAATTTTCTTCAGGTGACTTTAGGTGCACACTGTGCAGAGGACACAGTACACTAACTGTGAATACTGTAGCTGCCTGCCTGTGGTATTAATAGGAGCAGAACAACAGCAATTTTCTTCAGGTAGCTTTAGGTGCACACTGTGCAGAGGATGCAGTACACTAACTGTAAATACTGTAGCTGCCTGCCTGAGGTTTTAATAGGAGCAGAATAACAGCAATTTTCTTCAGGTAGCTTTAGGTGCACACTGTGCAGGGGACGCAGTACACTAACTGTAAATACTGTAGCTGCCTGCCTGTGGTATTAATATAGGATCAGAAGAACACCACCAATTTAATTCAGGTAGCTTTAGCTGCACACTGTGGAGAGGACGCACTACACTAACTATAAATGCTGTAGCTGCCTGCCTGTGATATTAATAGGATCAGAAGAACACCACTCATTTTCTTCAGGTAGCTTTAGGTGCACACTGTGCAGAGGATGCAGTACACTAACTGTAAATAATGTAGCTGCCTGCCTGTGGTATTAATAGGAGCAGAACAACAGCAATTTTATTCAGGTAGCTTTAGGTGCACACTGTGCAGAGGACGCAGTACACTAACTGTAAATACTGTAGCTGCCTGCCTGTGGTATTAATAGGAGCAGAACAACAGAAATTGTCTCCAGGTAGCTTTAGGTGCACACTGTGCAGAGGATACACTACACTAACTGTAAATACTGTAGCTGCCTGCCTGTGGTATTAATATGGGATCAGAAGAACACCACCAATTTAATTCAAGTAGCTTTAGGTGCACACTGTGGAGAGGATGCACTACACTAACTATAAATGCTGTAGCTACCTGCCTGTGGTATTAATAGGATCAGAAGAACACCACTAATTTTCTTCAGGTGACTTTAGGTGCACACTGTGCAGAGGACACAGTACACTAACTGTAAATATTGTAGCTGCCTGCCTGTGGTATTAATAGGAGCAGAACAACAGCAATTTTTTTTCAGGTAGCTTTAGGTGCACACTGTGCAGAGGATGCAGTACACTAGCTGTAAATACTGTAGCTGCCTGCCTGAGGTTTTAATAGGAGCAGAATAACAGCAATTTTCTTCAGGTAGCTTTAGCTGCACACTGTGCAGAGGACGCAGTACACTAACTATAAATGCTGTAGCTGCCTGCCTGTGATATTAATAGGATCAGAAGAACACCACTCATTTTCTTCAGGTATCTTTAGGTGCACTCTGTGCAGAGGACACAGTACACTAACTGTAAATACTGTAGCTGCCTGCCTGTGGCATTAATAGGAGCAGAACAACAGCAATTGTCTCCAGGTAGCTTTAGATGCACACTGTGCAGAGGATGCAGTACACTAACTGTAAATAATGTAGCTGCCTGCCTGTGGTATTAATAGGAGCAGAACAACAGCAATTTTCTTCAGGTAGCTTTAGGTGCACACTGTGCAGAGGACGCAGTACACTAACTGTAAATACTGTAGCTGCCTGCCTGTGGTTTTAATAGGAGCAGAATAACAGCAATTTTCTTCAGGTAGCTTTAGGTGCACACTGTGCAGAGGACGCAATACACTAACTGTAAATACTGTAGCTGCCTGCCTGTGGTATTAATATAGGATCAGAAGAACACCGCAAATTTAAATCAGGTAGCTTTAGGTGCACACTGTGCAGAGGACACAGTTCACTAACTGTAAATACTGTAGCTGCCTGCCTGTGGTATTAATAGGAGCAGAACAACAGCAAATTTCTTCAGGTAGCTTTAGGTGCACACTGTGCAGAGGACGCAGTACACTAACTGTAAATACTGTAGCTGCCTGCCTGTGGTTTTAATAGGAGCAGAATAACAGCAATTTTCTTCAGGTAGCTTTAGGTGCACACTGTGCAGAGGACGCAGTACACTAACTGTAAATACGGTAGCTGCCTGCCTGTGGTATTAATATAGGATCAGAAGAACACCACCAATTTATTTCAGGTAGCTTTAAGTGCACACTGTGCAGAGGACGCAGTACACTAACTGTAAATACTGTAGCTGCCTGACTGTGGTATTAATAGGATCAGAAGAACACCAATAATTTTCTTCAGGTAGCTTTAGGTGCACACTGTGCAGAGGACGCACTACACTAATTTGTAAATACTGCAGCTGCCTGCGGTACTGTACTAATAGGATCAGAAGAACACCGCCAATTTTCTTCAGGTGGCTTTATTTGCACACTGTGCAGAGGAGGCACTACACTAACTTGTAAATACTGCAGCTACCTGCCATACTAATAGAATCAGAAGAACACCACCAATTTTCTTCAGGTAGCTTTAGGTGCACACTGTGCAGAGGACTCACTACACTAACTTGTAAATACTGCAGCTGCCTGCGGTATTGTAATAATAGGATCAGAAGAACACAACTAATTTTCTTCAGGTAGCTTTAGGTGCACACTGTGCAGAGGATGCACTACACTAACTTGTAAATACTGCAGCTGCCTATGGTACTGTACTGATAGGATCAGAAGAACACCAATTTTCTTCAGGTAGCTTTAGGTGCACACTGTGCAGAGGACGCACTGCATTAACTTGTAAATACTACAGCTGCCTGCAGTACTAATAGAATCAGAATTACACCACCAATTTTCTTCAGGTAGCTTTAGGTGCACACTGTGCAGAGGATGCACTGCAATAACTTGTAAATACTGCAGCTGCCTGCGATACTAATAGAATCAGAAGAACATCACCAATTTTCTTCAGGTAGCTTTAGGTGCACACTGTGCAGAGGGCGCACTACACTAACTTGTAAATACTGCAGCTGCCTGTGGTACTGTACTAATAGAATCAGAAGAACACCAATAATTTTCTTCAGGTAGCTTTAGGTGCACACTGTGCAGAGGACGCACTACACTAACTTGTAAATACTGCAGCTGCCTGCGATACTAATAGGATCAGAAGAACACCACCAATTTTCTTCAGGTAGCTTTAGGTGCACACTGTGCAGAGGAGGCACTATATTAACTTGTAAATACTGCAGCTGTCTGCGGTACTGTACTAATAGGATCAGAAGAACACCACCAAATTTCTTCAGGTAGCTTTAGGTGCACACTGTGCAGAGGAGGCACTACATTAACTTGTAAATACTGCAGCTGCCTGCGGTATTGTACTAATAGGATCAGAAGAACACCACTAATTTTCTTCAGGTAGCTTTAGGTGCACATTGTGCAGAGGATTCACTACACTAACTTGTAAATACTGCAGGTGCCTATGGTACTGTACTAATAGGATCAGAAGAACACCAATTTTCTTCAGGTAGCTTTAGGTGCACACTGTGCAGAGGACGCATTACACTAACTTGTAAATACTACAGCTGCCTGCAGTACTAATAGAATCAGAAGCACACCACCAATTTTCTTCAGGTAGCTTTAGGTGCACATTGTGCAGAGGACACAGTACACTGATTGTAAATACTGTAGCTGCCTGCCTGTGGTATTAATAGGAGCAGAACAACAGCAATTTTCTTCAGGTAGCCTTAGGTGCACACTGTGCAGAGGACACAGTACACTAACTGTAAATACGGTAGCTGCCTGCCTGTGGTATTAATATAGGATCAGAAGAACACCACCAATTTATTTCAGGTAGCTTTAAGTGCACACTGTGCAGAGGACATAGTACACTAACTGTAAATACTGTAGCTGCCTGACTGTGGTATTAATAGGATCAGAAGAACACCAATAATTTTCTTCAGGTAGCTTTAGGTGCACACTGTGCAGAGGACGCACTACACTAATTTGTAAATACTGCAGCTGCCTGCGGTACTGTACTAATAGGATCAGAAGAACACCGCCAATTTTCTTCAGGTGGCTTTATTTGCACACTGTGCAGAGGACGCACTACACTAACTTGTAAATACTGCAGCTACCTGCCATACTAATAGAATCAGAAGAACACCACCAATTTTCTTCAGGTAGCTTTAGGTGCACACTGTGCAGAGGACTCACTACACTAACTTGTAAATACTGCAGCTGCCTGCGGTATTGTAATAATAGGATCAGAAGAACACGACTAATTTTCTTCAGGTAGCTTTAGGTGCACACTGTGCAGAGGATGCACTACACTAACTTGTAAATACTGCAGCTGCCTATGGTACTGTACTGATAGGATCAGAAGAACACCAATTTTCTTCAGGTAGCTTTAGGTGCACACTGTGCAGAGGACGCACTGCATTAACTTGTAAATACTACAGCTGCCTGCAGTACTAATAGAATCAGAATTACACCACCAATTTTCTTCAGGTAGCTTTAGGTGCACACTGTGCAGAGGATGCACTGCAATAACTTGTAAATACTGCAGCTGCCTGCGATACTAATAGAATCAGAAGAACATCACCAATTTTCTTCAGGTAGCTTTAGGTGCACACTGTGCAGAGGGCGCACTACACTAACTTGTAAATACTGCAGCTGCCTGTGGTACTGTACTAATAGAATCAGAAGAACACCAATAATTTTCTTCAGGTAGCTTTAGGTGCACACTGTGCAGAGGACGCACTACACTAATTTGTAAATACTGCAGCTGCCTGTGGTACTGTACTAATAGAATCAGAAGAACACCAATAATTTTCTTCAGGTAGCTTTAGGTGCACACTGTGCAGAGGACGCACTACACTAACTTGTAAATACTGCAGCTGCCTGCGATACTAATAGGATAAGAAGAACACCACCAATTTTCTTCAGGTAGCTTTAGGTGCACACTGTGCAGAGGAGGCACTATATTAACTTGTAAATACTGCAGCTGTCTGCGGTACTGTACTAATAGGATCAGAAGAACACCACCAATTTTCTTCAGGTAGCTTTAGGTGCACACTGTGCAGAGGAGGCACTACATTAACTTGTAAATACTGCAGCTGCCTGCGGTATTGTACTAATAGGATCAGAAGAACACCACTAATTTTCTTCAGGTAGCTTTAGGTGCACATTGTGCAGAGGATTCACTACACTAACTTGTAAATACTGCAGGTGCCTATGGTACTGTACTAATAGGATCAGAAGAACACCAATTTTCTTCAGGTAGCTTTAGGTGCACACTGTGCAGAGGACGCATTACATTAACTTGTAAATACTACAGCTGCCTGCAGTACTAATAGAATCAGAAGCACACCACCAATTTTCTTCAGGTAGCTTTAGGTGCACATTGTGCAGAGGACACAGTACACTGATTGTAAATACTGTAGCTGCCTGCGGTATTGTAATAATAGGATCAGAAGAACACGACTAATTTTCTTCAGGTAGCTTTAGGTGCACACTGTGCAGAGGATGCACTACACTAACTTGTAAATACTGCAGCTGCCTATGGTACTGTACTGATAGGATCAGAAGAAGACCAATTTTCTTCAGGTAGCTTTAGGTGCACACTGTGCAGAGGACGCACTGCATTAACTTGTAAATACTACAGCTGCCTGCAGTACTAATAGAATCAGAATTACACCACCAATTTTCTTCAGGTAGCTTTAGGTGCACACTGTGCAGAGGATGCACTGCAATAACTTGTAAATACTGCAGCTGCCTGCGATACTAATAGAATCAGAAGAACATCACCAATTTTCTTCAGGTAGCTTTAGGTGCACACTGTGCAGAGGGCGCACTACACTAACTTGTAAATACTGCAGCTGCCTGTGGTACTGTACTAATAGAATCAGAAGAACACCAATAATTTTCTTCAGGTAGCTTTAGGTGCACACTGTGCAGAGGACGCACTACACTAATTTGTAAATACTGCAGCTGCCTGTGGTACTGTACTAATAGAATCAGAAGAACACCAATAATTTTCTTCAGGTAGCTTTAGGTGCACACTGTGCAGAGGACGCACTACACTAACTTGTAAATACTGCAGCTGCCTGCGATACTAATAGGATCAGAAGAACACCACCAATTTTCTTCAGGTAGCTTTAGGTGCACACTGTGCAGAGGAGGCACTATATTAACTTGTAAATACTGCAGCTGTCTGCGGTACTGTACTAATAGGATCAGAAGAACACCACCAATTTTCTTCAGGTAGCTTTAGGTGCACACTGTGCAGAGGAGGCACTACATTAACTTGTAAATACTGCAGCTGCCTGCGGTATTGTACTAATAGGATCAGAAGAACACCACTAATTTTCTTCAGGTAGCTTTAGGTGCACATTGTGCAGAGGATTCACTACACTAACTTGTAAATACTGCAGGTGCCTATGGTACTGTACTAATAGGATCAGAAGAACACCAATTTTCTTCAGGTAGCTTTAGGTGCACACTGTGCAGAGGACGCATTACATTAACTTGTAAATACTACAGCTGCCTGCAGTACTAATAGAATCAGAAGCACACCACCAATTTTCTTCAGGTAGCTTTAGGTGCACACTGTGCAGAGGATGCACTGCACTAACTTGTAAATACTGCAGCTGCCTGCGATACTAATAGAATCAGAAGAACACCACCA
>JBBDGP010001411.1:0-10000 GCA_037952835.1 Lithobates septentrionalis | reverse complement strand
AAAGATATCCATAAAAAGTCTTGTCTAAAGTTTGCCACAAGCCACCTGGGAGACACACCAAACATGTGGAAGAAGGTGCTCTGGTCCGAATAAACCAAAATCGAACTTTTTGGCCACAATGCAAAACGATATGTTTGGCGTAAAAGCAACACAGCTCATCACCCTCAACACACTATCCCCACTGTCAAACATGGTTGTGGCAGCATCATGGTTTGGGCCTGCTTTTCTTCAGCAGGGACAGGGAAGATGGTTAAAATTGAGGGGAAGATGGATGCAGCCAAATACAGGACCATTCTGGATGAAAACCTGTTGGAGTCTGCAAAAGACCTGAAACTGGGACGGAGATTTATCTTCCAACAAGACAATGATCCCAAACATACAGCAAAATCTACAAAGGAATGGTTCACAAATAAACGTATCCAGGTGTTAGAATGGCCAAGTCAAAGTCCAGACCTGAATCCAATCGAGAATCTGTGGAAAGAGCTGAAAACTGCTGTTCACAAACGCTCTCCATCCAACCTCACTGAGCTCGAGCTGTTTTGCAAGGAAGAATGGGCAAGAATTTCAGTCTCTCGATGTGCAAAACTGATAGAGACATACCCCAAGCGACTTGCAGCTGTAATCGCAGCAAAAGTTGGCTCTACGAAGTATTAACGCAAGGGGGCCGAATAATTTTGCACGCCCCACTTTTCATTTTTTTATTAGTTAAAAAAGTTTCAACAATCCAATAGATTTTGTTCCACTTCACAATTGTGTCCCACTTGTTGATGATTCTTCACAAAAAATAAAAATTTTATATCTTTATGTTTGAAGCCTGAAATGTGGCAAAAGGTTGAAAAGTTCAAGGGGGCCAAATACTTTCGCAAGGCACTGTATATAGGTTGTATATATATACACAATACAAGTGCAGCTAACTGACTCGCCTGCCTATTCTATCTAACTTAAATCAAATGACACTGTCTCTCTGTCTATCTATCTCTCTCTCAACGCCGGAACACACTACACAGGGCTGCCGTGCAGGCATCCTTATATAGTGTGGGGCGTATACTAAACCCCCTGAGCCATAATTGGCCAAAGCCACCTGGCTTTGGCCAATTACGGCTCTCTGTACAGACGGCACTGTGATTGGCCAAGCATGTGGGTCATAGTGCATGCTTGGCCAATCATCAGCCAGCAATGCACTGCGATGCTGCAGTGAATTATGAGCCATGATGCGCCACTTTAATTTGGCACGAACAGCCCATATCGTTTATAATTCAGGAAACGGCCGAACACAGGATGTTCGAGTCGAACATGGGTTTGACTCGAACACGAAGCTCATCCCTTCTTCTGGGAATCAGAGTATCGCAGTTTTACTGTCTCTGCTTGTGATCAGGGCCACTGGGAAGCCCCACTGTTAGTTGATGGAGACAGCTAGCTGCTTCTCTGTCAAGGGTTGCAGGGTCCTGCGACGCTCCAGGGTCTCTCTGGCCAGGTCCGGGAAGAAAGATAAGCTTGTGCCATCAAAGTCCAGTGAGGCGGCCTTCTTCATAGTAAGCTCCTTTTCCTCATAATAGTGGACCCTGCAGATGTCCAAAGAGAGGTTGCGGGGACGAAGGGCCCTGTGGACTCAGCCTATTTTCAGGGGATGATCAGCCGCCTAGCCCAACAGGCCGTTAAAGATGCCCGGATGGATGGGAGGAGGTCCTCACGTAGGCCCCTGATTCCTATATTATTCCACCTGTTGCGGTTCTCCTGGTCCTTGATTTTGTAGAGGGCCATGCTGTGTGCGATAGTAAGGCTGCAAGTGGATGCCTGCAGGTTTCTAATGGCGATCTAGATGCTGTTCGGTCTCCTCCACTCGTTCCAACACCTGAGAAAGATCTGAGCGCACATCAGAGACCTCCTTCTTGATGGCCCGTTCGAGGCCCAACAGCATGGATGCCAATTCCATTTTGGTAGGCAGGCTGCTCCTTAATGCCACAACCTCCGAGCATTTGGATGTACTGCCCTCACCTTCCAAGCCGGCTGATGAGGCTGGAGAGCGGTGTCTGGGTTCAGGAGTGTGACGGGAGGCAGAGCCCGCGGCGGAGCTTGCACCATGTGGAGAACGGCCTAGGCCGTCCATGTCTACCAGGTCCTCTGGTTCCGGGGCCAAAGAAAAAAGCTTACCATGAGCTCAATATAGACGCGCGATTACAACCGTGATAGGGTGGTGCACATAGGATTCAGCAAGGAAGTAATGGTAGACACACACACGAGGGTTATAGGTATATTCTGTAACGGCAGTGTGAGTGAGCAAGCATCACTGTGTTTTGTTAAAATAAGCACAAATGTCCAATAGCCAAAGAGGGAAGGAGAGTATTTGCTCTGGTAGCCAGTAACCTAAAGACTAGAGAGAAAAGGGGAATAGTAATATTGATGGTAACAACAAATGGCCAAAAAGCCAAAAAGAGGAGAAAGTATGCTGAAAATAGCAGGCTGGTCTTACCTTTTGTAGAGTAAGAAGGACATGAAATAAGTAGCAAGAGGATGCCGCCGTGTGTGGTCACCAGGGAGTAGCGTGGTCTGTAGGACGCTACCTTATACCATCTGTCTACTGCGCTAATTACGTCTTTATGAATGTTTGTTTTTATCTGGAATTTTTTCGTTGGAAATTTTTTTTACAATAAATCTCCTGATTAATTGGATTTACACTATGTGGAGCTTCTTTTCGTCCACTTTTTCCCTATCTCAAACTGCTTGAGACCCAAGAGAGTGCTGGAGGACGAACCGAGAGACTGCTCAGGACTGGAGTCCTTCTCAAGACCATCCGATTGCAGACCAGGAACAGCTATAACCCTACCGTGCTACACGGTTCAAGCTCGTACGACTCACCGCTGTATGGCTTGTGAGTCCACCGCGTCCGGTAAGGGCATTTTATGTTACTTTTTGTACCAGGCTGATCAGTGGAGGAGTCCACCATTAACAACCGTTTCTATGAGATCTAGATCCATGTTCTAAGAGGTCTCCACCTGATTAAAAGAACTTTTCTCACCTCAGGGACTTATCACTTGTTCCCACCCCTATATGCCTGTGTTTTGCTATAAGGGTTTGGGTTTAATCTGTGTGATGCACACTCTTTATATTGTTATATCACAAAGGACATGATAAGAGTGGTTTTCTTTGTAATATTGGAATTTTCACTGTTTCATTGCTCTTGTATATGTGATCCAATACTACTTAACTTTTGGGATATACACTGCTGGTCAATCAGCACACCCTAACGTTTTTGACTGACATATTATAGCGCTACACTTTTTTGTTTTTATAGTAGCGTGGTCTAACTGGTGTGGTTAAATGGCAGCTCTATATATATATAGGTCCCGACAAAGTACATCATCTCAACCAAAAATGACCTTGTCCAGACTGGCCACAAGCTACCGCTCATGCGCTGACAGACGCCGCTGATGCGGCGGCAACCGGCTAATGCGACGGGAGCAGAGGTGGACCAAGAAGGGGGAAGAAAAAGCCGCCCAACAGCTCCACCAATCGTCACGCACCTGAACACAGAAAGGAACAAGGTGCACAGCGCTGGGTTGCCGCACAAAGTAAGGTGAAAGAACCTCAATGTCCCCATGAGTCACAAGGATGGACACGGCACAGTTGGACAAAAACAAATGGGCAAAGGTATACAGTATTCAAGGGGATATATCTAGGAAATCCCTTGTAGCAAATAATATAAACAAAGTAGTTAGAATAATCCATAATCGGGGGCGCATGCGCGGCGCTATGGGAGACGGATGCAACTAGAACGAGCTCCGGCGGTAAAGGAGACTGTTCGCCTTCCCACAGGACTAAAATTCACCCTTCTTGGTAGCAATCAGCCCTGCACCCCTGTGGGAGCCCCAGGTGCATGCTGACCCGCAAAAAAATGAAGAACAACAAGCCGCAGAGGTCTCTTACCACATACCTCCTGCACACTGCAGAACGTGCAGGTATGGCTAAAGATGGAGCCCAGGCCCAATGAGGCTCTCCGTCTCCAGCGGCCTCCCCTGTGATCCAAGCTCCAGCCAGAGAGAACAGTGAGTGCCCTGTGCATCTGACAAAAGCAGATCTTGAGGATAGTCTGTCATCCATGTATGAGAAGCTGGCAGGGACATTTCAATCAGAGCTACATAAGGCTAACACACTCTCATTAGAAATCACTGCTCTGGGCGGACGCACGGATCTCTTAGAGAATAATCCACAACCTTCTGTTCAGTATAAAGACACATTCTTCATAAAACTACATAATGGTACACTATGTCTTTTTGTGGTAAATACAAAGAGATATACAGACCAATGGAACAAAATGCAGATGTAAAGATGCCTTCCTCCTATTGAGTGATCATCTTTTTTATCTAATTTAGTAAACTCTAGATAATAAGTAACATATCCTATAAGTATAGCATTTATAGGATTGTTATGTACACTGCAAAATGAGGATAAGGCAGAGCGCCCCATCTAAAAGGTGGGGACAGAAGGACACTGACTCAAACATGACAACATCCTATAGAAAAGGTTTATAGGATTGAGTCTCATTCTGGGGAGTAGATGGCAGCAAGGCGTTCAATCCATAGGGTTTCTTGTTGGAGAATGAGTTTATCCCATTCTCCCCCTCTTAGATTCTTGGGGATGATGGCTAGGACAAAGAAAGAGACAGAGGATGTATCAAACCTATGGTATAGGTCTAAGTGTCCTCTAACAGGAGTCAGAATTTTACCTCAGTTGTCTGGCCGTCTTCCCCACATAAAAGGGCCAGTATTTACAGATCATGAGGTAAACTAAGCCCTGTGTGTCACAGTTAGTAGAAAATATTGGATAGAAAGTTTCACCATTAGGGAGTATGAACCTTCTGCCTGGATGTACCCAAGGGCAAAACGTACATCTCCCACATCTCGATACACCTTGGGGCTATTTGGGGGGTGGGTACCCCCAATGTAATGACTAGAGACAAGTTTATTGCGAAGCGATTTAGCTCGCCTGAAAATTATTTCTGGGTGTTGACCAATATATTTGTTTAAGATTGGATCCTCCTGAAAGAAGTGCCAATGGGTAGCCATAATGTTTCTGAGTTCAACATGATGGGATGAGAATCTCTTAATGTGCTTGACTGTAGATTTAGTAGTATGAATTTTTGATTTGAATAGGAGCTCATTATGTGTTTGGCATGCTGCTTTGTTATAAGCTTGCCATAGTAGGGACTTACTGTACCCTCTAGATAGTAATCATGCTTGTAATAATTTTGCCTGCTTTTGAAAGTCTGCTAGGTTTGTACAATTGCACCACAACCTGATATACTGAGCATAAGGTATGCTTCGTATTAAAGCTGTTGGGTGTGCACTTGCCGCATGTAGCAGCATATTACCAGCTGTTTTTCTAAATAGATTGTTTGCTAGATAATTGTCCTCATCTTTGAAAATAGTAAGATCAAGAAAAGTTGTTTTTTGTCCATCACAGTTGTAGGTAATTTTTAGATTTTGGTTCAGTAAATTGATGAAGTCGTCCAATGAGTCTTTAGTATCTGTCCAAATGATGAATACGTCATCAATGTAACGCACCCAACACAGGATAGGGTTTGTATCATGTATCATATGTATGGTGCACAGCATGTGCCCATAGCCACACCCTGCATCTTGAGGTAGTGGTCTTTAAAACTGAACCAACTATGAGCCAGTATGAAATGAAGAAGTCTCAAAATGAACTCATTGAATTTCCATCGGTGATGGTCCTCCTCATAGAGGAAGGTCCGAATCGTCCAGACACCCTGTTCCTGTGGGATGCTGGAATAAAGGGCTTCCACATCCAAAGTCATGAGCAGGGAGGGGGGAGGAACGACCATCCCCCCAATCTGCTTGAGGAGGTCTAGTGTATCTTTTATAAAAGATAATAGACATATCACGTGGGGCATTAGCACTGAATCCACTAGTTTGCTGGCGTTCTCTGTAAGGGAACCGATACCCAAAATTATCGGTCTTCCAGGGGGCGACATGGTGTTCTTATGCACTTTGAGTAGTGCATAAAATGTCGCCACCCTGGGAGACCAAACATTCAGGTAATCGTATAGCTCCTGATCAATGAGGCCCTTGTAGAAAACGTCATTCATAATGTTCAAGAAATCGTTTTTAAAAGAAAAGATGCAAGATGTGGGTATTCGACGATACCATTGGGAATTAGACAAAATGTTGAAACACATTGTTTCATAATTAGATTTAGTCTAAGTACGATGTTTTCTCCCTTATCTGCAGCTTTGATAACTAGGGTGGTTCTGTAGCTTTAGGATGGTCTGTCGTTGTGTCTGTGTCAGATTATTCTCTTTTGGGGTGATGTCAAGATGTTTGATATCACTCACTTCATTTCGTAGGAATGCCCAGGCTTGGAGATTAGTAGTAAGATCTGGGAAATTTTTAAATTGTAATTTAAATTTATTTAGGGAAAAAGGTGTTGCCACATGTACTGTTGTATTGGAGGTATCAGAGTCCTCATTCTCATCTAAAAGTAGCATGAGATCTCGGAGGGCTCTGAAGTCCGCCATCTTGAAATGCTCAATATTTTCTGAGAGTTCTCAGGTGTGAATGGGGGAAAGTTCTTGTTTAGATCGTAAATGGTCCTCATTGACCATAAATTTATATGTAAGATTTCTTATAAACATATGTATATCTTTGATTGCTTCATACTTATCTATCTTTTGAGAGGGACAGAAACGTCCGTATTTCAGAACATGAAGTTCTTGACTGGTGAATGGATACGGAGTAAGGTTTAATATGTCTAGTTCTAAGTTTGAGACAGATGAGTCCCGGGTGAGGGAAAATTTGCAGTTTGTGTGCTTGTCTGATTGATATGAGGGTCAAGTGTGCTTTGTCTCTTGAACATTTGTAAGTGAACAGCAGGGGTAAAATTGGGTGTAAATTGTGAGTTGAGTGCATTAGGCTGTGACGTGGTGTTCACAGGTCTAGGTGACAATTGTGTGCTAGTTAGAGGAGTGCCTGCTGTGCTCGGTATGTGAGAGGCAGACGATATGTTCTGCATCTGAGATTGTGTGTTCAGTATTTGTAGTGCTTGTATTGCAGTGGGGGCCATGTATTTGGTTTGTGACATATTCCCCACACCGTTATCAGAAATAGCACCTTGACGTAGTGAGTGATCAAAAGACCTGGTGTTCTGATTATCAGGTTTTTTTTTAAGAATAGGGTGTATAGTGCCCTCCACCATAGTTTTGCTTATGTGAACTCGAGTCATTGTGTTGAGTAGTAGTTCCTCTTCTTGTCGATGGCTGTGAAGGGAAAGTAGACATGGATGAGTCAGATTCTGTATCCTCATCGGTAACACTAAATTTGTTTCCTAAATGTTGAGTCCTACGATTCTTCCTAGGTCCCCTCCCTTGGAATGGGGTTTGCCAGCGATGGGAAAAACCCTTCCCAAATGCCATCCTATCTTTAACCAATTTACTCTGTTTTTCAAAAATATTATCTTTAGTTATTTTGGCGATTTAGTCCTTGACTTCCTGCCATATCTTTGTAAATTGTGCATGATTTTTTATGTTGTCTCTAGTAGATTGTAGTGACATAATATCTTGGTAAAGACTTGTAAGTTCAATTTGGTAGTGGGAGATGAGTAGCTTCATAAGTTCTGTGGTACATTGTGTCAAAGTTTTTTCCCAAGATGTTTTAAGTTCAGGACTGACATTTTGAAAGAAGGGGTATAGTTGTATTCTCAGTCAAAGAGGGCTAATGTTTTCTCATACATACTGCTGCAGGAAGTCCACATGCCAATGCAGGTTGGATTTCTTTTTCAGCAAGCGTTTCATTTTGGTCATATCTTGGTTAATCCCTATTTCCTGTCCTGTATTGGCATTACAATTGGTTTGGATCTAAATCATATAGTCTGTCCAGGCTGTGCCTACAAAGTCCATATTAAAGTAGCCCTGAACAATTACAGGTATCAATAGATTATTTAGAATAGTAAAAATCACCTAAACAATTAATGGGTGCTTCCACCCCGGTAACGTGACAGAAAAAGTGAATCTATTGTATCATCACAGGGTGACGCTGTGGATACACAGATAATATTGTGCCAATGTCCCAGTAATTTTGAGAAAAGGAATGGTTGGATAAAGATATGGACTTTATAGCACACGCATAGACTATGTAAAAAAATTATATTTTTCCCAAGCCCCACTTGGTGTACTTTTTTTTAATAAGTTATAAAGGTCATCATTAAAAATAAGTCCCTTAAATACGATGCTTTGGGATTCCTTAGGTCCCATTCACACCTGAGATTAGGGCCATCTCTAGATTCCTGTTATAAGAATCTGCAGATTTTTGAAGCAGGAATCACAGGTCAGTGTCTAAACAAAACAATGACAGGCTGACAAGAGCCATGTCCATTTGCATATATCCAGCGGTTACCTATGGTTAGGGCAGAAGTGTTTATATTAAACAAGGAACTATTTTCAGGGAAACCCCACACCGTTTGTTTTATTTATTTATTTTATTTTATTTATTTTTTGCATAGGGTTTCCATGTTAGAATCCATACCAGACCAATGTCAAGAATAAGGGCCTGTATGTAATTTTAGGAGAAACTACACCATTTTTTAAAGTGTCATTGGTTGTTATGGTGAACCATAACAACCAATGGCTGTGTGGCTGTTGGGGCTCTAGCATGTCTTTTGATGGCTAAAAAATAAATAAGATAGTCCATACCTAACCTCATCCAGGACATGAGTCTGGTATGGACATGAAAGGGAAATCCTCTTTTTTTTTTGTTAAATGTCACTTTTGTTAATGTACTGTACATCTAGGGTTGCCACCTGTCTGGGATTCACCCGGACAGTACGGGTTTTGAAACATGTGCCCGGGTCTCTGCCCGCCTGAGACCCGGGCACATTATTCATCTCAGACCCGTGGCTCCCTGTGCCGAAGCTGTGTCATCAGTGCGGCCGTAGAGTTCCGTTCCGTAGCGCCGCCTTAGCGCTGCTTGATTTCTGCTCCTGCTCAGCTGTCTGAGTGCAGGACGGAGTCGGGACACAGAGGCGGAGCCTCCATGTTACCGGCCGGTGCTCTCCTCCAATCCTCTGGCTGCCAGCAGAAGGGACAAGGAGGTGGGCGGAGCCTCCCCATTCCCTGCTGGAGTGTGTGCACAGATAGCGCTGGGACTGGAGCCCAGCTTGTAAGGTAAGTTTTTACCATCCATGTCAGGATTTCAAAGTACTCTCACCTCTCCCCCCCACCATACACTATACATACACCCCCTCCCCCCACCATACACTATACATACATATATACATACACCCCTCTCCCCCACCATACACTATACATACATATATACATACACCCCCCTCCCCCCACCATACACTATACATACATATATACATACACCCCCCTCCCCCCACCATACACTATACATACATATATACATACACCCCCCTCCCCCCACCATACACTATATATACATATATACATACACCCCCCTCCCCCCACCATACACTATACATACATATATACATACACCCCCCTCCCCCCACCATACACTACATATACATATATACATACACCCCCCTCCCCCCACCATACACTATACATACATATATACATACACCCCCTCCCCCCACCATACACTATACATACATATATACATACACCCCCTCCCCCCACCATACACTATACATACATATATACATACACCCCCCACCATACACTATACAAACATATATACATACACCCCCTCCCCCCACCATACACTATACATACATATATACATACACCCCCCTCCCCCCACCATACACTATACATACATATATACATACACCCCCCTCCCCCCACCATACACTATACATACATATATACACCCCCCCACCATACACTATACATACATATATACACCCCCCACCATACACTATACAAACATATATACATACACCCCCCTCCCCCCACCATACACTATACATACATATATACATACACCCCCCTCCCCCCACCATACACTATACATACATATAT